>CAUYON010078299.1:0-20799 GCA_963573935.1 Arctocebus calabarensis | reverse complement strand
AAGCAGCCATATAACTTAAACCATAGCTAATCTTTTTTTTTTTTTTTTTTGATACAGAGCCTCAAGCTGTCACCCTGGATAGAGTGCTATGGCATCACAGCTCACAGCAACCTCTAATTCCTGGGCTCAAGCGAGTCTCCTGCCTCTGCCTCCCAAGTAGCTGGGACTACAGGCGCCCGCCACAACGCCTGGCCATTTTTTGGTTGCAGCTGTCATTGCTGTTTGGCGGGCCCAGGCTGGATTCGAACCCGCCAGCTCAGGTGTACGTGGCTGGCACCTTAGCCTGTTGAGCCACAGGCGCCGAACCAACCTATTAATCTTATAGCTAATCTTTTCCCTTGGAAAAGTTCTGGAATTTGGTTTGGTCTTAAATTTTTTTTTTCCAGTTTTTGGCCGGAGCTGGGTTTGAACCCACCACCTTTGGCATACAGGGCTGATACCCTACTCCTTTGAGCCACAGGCGCCACCCTTTTATAACTTTCTTTACCTAATAAGGAAGGTAACATCAAGTACAATTGTATTACCAGGCAAGAGAAATTATGAACACTTTCACCATGATTGCCACTGAGTTGGACACTGAGTCTCAGTGCTTCCACATTTGCAGTTTCTGATCACCAGTCACTAGTGTCCAGGTTAAATGTTTCTTCTGCTTTGTAGTCTCTAACTGAGTGTCAGGGAGAGAATAGAGTGATAAGATTATGTCTACAGAGCAAATCATAAATCATAAATCAAAGGAATGGGGCCTTTTATGTTAAGGTAAAACAGTTAAGTTCTTAGCTTCTTTAGATGTAGGAACTCAGTTAATGTCAAAATTATTTTATCTAGTGTCATTTGTGGACATTAAAAATATAACTGAACTTAAGGAGATAGTCTGTGTAGGTAAAAACAACACTCATATTATCACACACAATTTGAACTAAAACTTAGTAATTGCCTTTTCTTTCTGATCAATATTCATTTTGCCTCCTAATATTATAAAGTTTGCATAATCTTCAGTTGTAACCTTGGGAAAGTACTGAAATACAGTGCAGAGGTACACTACTTAAAGTCTAGTGAGGTAAAATGTCTTTAACTGAGGAAGGCTTTCTAATATTACAAAACATGTGCAAATTCATTTCTCATATTAAAAGATAATAAATAAATTGCAAACAAAGAGGGACAAAGTTAAGTTTGATAGTTCCTGTTCTTCTGCTACAATAGGGTAAGGAAATTTATTTTTATTTCTTAATTAAAACTCAGTGATTTAGGAGTAGTTCAATACACATATAGAAGTTTAACACTTAAATTATACTTTCAAAATGTTTTTGACTATTTGATAATGGAAGGATAAAATTATTTTCACACTATCACCTCACAAAAAAAAACTCATCTTAAAAACAAAATAAGTACACTAATCTTCCACATCTACATCTGCAAAAATGTCTCTAGAAAGAGATATAAAAAGGGATTTTAGTAGAGAGAATAGATCTTTCTATTCAGGACTTCTTTATATGCAAAAGTATAAGACACTGTTGGTCAGAAAAGGCAAAGTAGATTGAAAAAATAAAAGCCAGCCATGACAAATGAGTTAAAACAAAGATTTGGTAAAGTTTGTGAAAAATACAAAATTTCTGCTTCCCCCTGGGGCAGAGTTATTACATGATAATTCTAAAGAAGGAACAAACTTAAAGGAAATGCCCTTTCTTTTGACAAATAGTCTGTATCTAGAGTGTCTATCTCTGCAGTATGTCAGGTATTTTCTGGACACAAATCTCAATCTCAGAAAGGTCTTTCCATCTGGTCCCTACTTTGTGTTCCTAGAACATACTTGCCAGTCATCTTCTATGCTTTAAATGCAAATAAATTGTCCTGTGACAATAACTCAGATGCTGATTCAAACACAAAGGCACAGCATTTCTGCTGTTTACAGACACTTAGAAGAGAAGAAAACCAATGCATATAGGCCTTATACCTGACGGTATTATACATGTAGATAACAGCAGTGTGATAATTATAAAAGCATTAAAACTGATTTAAAAAATAAAGTCCTTCCCTATCACATACTGACAGAACATCAAAATTATAACAAAAACAAGAAATACAGCAGGGTATACAACAGTCTAAGAATGAGGCCTTACTTCTTGAAGGAAGAAAGTTCCTGTCTTTGGAGAAAGAAAAGTTTGAGTTCGAGAAGAGGTAGAAGGTTCACTTGCACTTCTCTTTTTTTGTTGTTGTTGTTTTATCAATTGTCTAATCCGTTCTGGTTATCTACTTAATGTCTTTTGTATTAATCATATCTGCCCAATGCATGAATATTACTCTTAACCTCCTGGAATGACTAGAAAGGAGAAAGCAGGGGAATATTCTTTATAATGATTTTCATGTTTATCATCATAATGTGTAGGAAGGAAAAAGTACAAGTACTTGGCACATTTTAGGTGCATCAAAAATTGATGTTCAGGCTCAGTGCCCATAGCTCGGGCATGCTCAGTTACAGTGCCAAGGCTGGCAGGTTCAAATCTAGCCCAGGCCAGCTAAACAATGACAACTGCAACAAGGCAATAGCCAAGGCATTGTGATGCGTTCCTATAGTCCCAGCTACTTGCGAGACTGAGGCAAGAGAATCGCTTAAGCCCAAGACTTGGAGGTTGCTGTGACCTGTGATGCCACAGCACTCTACTCAAGGCAACATAGTGAGACTCTGTCTCAAAAAAAAATAATGTTCATATTCTTTCTTTTTTATTAATACTTGCAATATTTTCTTGAAGTTAATTTTTAATTGGGAAAGAGTTGCATGCTATATGTAATATTTGCTTGGTTTTATTTAAATATAGAGAGCAAAGTTTTTCTTACCATAGTGTCCTCTTATTCTTCCACTTTTCCTATCAGTAAAAATGTTATCCAAAGGATTTACATTCTTTCAGCTCTTATTGACCTGAGTAAAGCAATCTTGACAATGTTTAGTTTATATCCAACATGGCATGTTTCCCATTATACCAAGTATCCAATTTTAACACTGAAAATATTTCCAGATTGAGAAATATTTTAAATATTTAAGGCCATAAGTATTCAGCGTACTGCATTTTCTAAATATTCGCTTATTTTTGGTGAGGAATACAAAATAGGACTATGTATTTTGAAGTAAATTCTTGTTTGGATATGCACATTAAGTTAATATTGTTGGAGAAGTGTTTCTTTTAACTTTCCATTCTTGGTTTACAGAATGAATAATGGTATGCAGATGAAAGAAAAGCTTCATCTAAAGATCCTCTGATGCAATGTTTTGGTTTTTAATAGTGCTTCTTTTAGTTGCAGGTATCATTGCTTTTACAGTAGAAAATTCAGTTATTTTTGAAGAAACTGATTAGAAAATCTTGATGAAACTTATTATTATTATACTTTAATTGAAACTCAGTATGGATATTAATTTTAACAGAATTTCTCAGAGAATCTTAACCAGGTGTCTCTTGGTCATTCATCTGGGAGTGCCAGTCAAAAAGGAAAAACTATAGTACATGAACAAGTAGAAGGTAAGGACTGTATTTTATTTAAAAAGTCATTGGACAGAATGTTTAAAAACATAACCACTGACAAATGCTCACAGCCAACAAAAATCATCTAGTTAAAGGCATAATTAGAAAAAGAGAATTGAAATGTGACAAGGTGTGTTGTATCTTATCAGGTGAAGCAACAAATGAATGTGAAGGTGAATTTTATCTCCATTTTAAGATAGTGTGAGACCTAAAGAAAGTCAGGAAATCAGGAAGAAGAAGTACAGATAGTACAGGAAATACTTGAAGAGAAAAGGAACAGGCATATCTAATTCAGGGTGGTCCTATGAAATAACTTTAATGCAAGACAGAGCAGAATGTTAGAAAGGTGGAAGAATATAAGGAGAGCTTCCTGTATAAAACATGTAAGAGAAATAGAGCAAAATTTCCTCCAGCTTTCTCCAGCCTGATAGTGCAGAGCTGTGTTTCATCTACCATAAAGGAATTCAAGGTTATATGGGCAGCCATACACGTATATAATTAAGTGTCTCCTACAGTCTAGAAGCAAAGGGGATAGACATAGAAAACAATAAATTAACAGTTCAAGTAGGAAGGATACAATCGACAAGTCAGTATAGTACCTTAGCATCCCTAAGGAAAGAGTTGCTTATTTCTCTGGGGAAAGAGCCAGAATCAAGAGGGATTTCACACAAAAGTCTGAGTCTTAGAAATTGAAAAAAAAAAAAAAATCTGTCAGAATACAGGAGAGCATTTCAGATATAAGGAATAGGGTGTACACTGATACAGGTTATAAAAAATAATAGTACTTCTGTGAATCATTAAAAAGGGACTACTGTGGGCTCGGCGCCTGTGGCTCAACGGGCTAAGGCGCCAGCCACGTACACCTGAGCTGGCGGGTTCAAATCCAGCCCCCAGGTCCGCCAAACAACAATGATGGCTGCAACCAAAAAATGGCCGGGCATTGTGGCAGGTGCCTGTAGTCCCAGCTACTTGGGAGGTGGAGGCAGGAGACTCGCTTGAGCCCAGGAGTTGGAGATTGCTGTGAGCTGTGATGTCACAGCACTCTACCCAGGGTGACAGCTTGAGGCTCTGTCTCAAAAAAAAAAAAGGGGGGGGGACTACTGTGAAGTACAGAAGAGTATACAGTGTTACATTTTAGGTTTGTATTATATTTTTTAATTTTTTTCTAATGGTTGTGTTCATTTATTTTGGATGGATGAATTTGTGACTCTTTGTGATGTTTGAATGACTTGTACCTCGTGACATCTATTGCCTTTCTGGGTAATGTTTTTTTTGAACGTTTGGAACATAAAAGTTTTGGGTTTTGTTTTTTTGGTTTTTTTTTCTTTTTTGGAGACAGACTTTGTCGCCCTTGGTAGAGTGCCATGGCATGACAACTCACAGCAACCTCAACCTCTTGGACTCAAGTGATTCTTTTGCCTCAGCCTCCTAAGCAGCTGGACCTACAAGCACCTGCCATAATGCCTAGCTACTAATTGAGACAGGGTCTTGCTCTTGCTTAGGCTAGTCTTAAACTCCTTGCTCAGGCAATCCACCTGCCTCTGCCTCCCAGAATGATAGGATTACAGGTGTGAGCCACTATGCCCGGCCCATAAAAGTATTGTTTTAAGAAACTAGATAATATTGTAATTATTAGACAAAAAATAAATCTTATTTCTTATATATTTTTATAAAGACAGGATTTTTATCAAATGGTTTTAAGGAGCTCATTTTAACTAAATATGTGGATTTGTCAGCAGAACAAGATTTTGCAATGACCTCAGAAGAAGAGCAAGAACATCTTGAAGGAAGTGAATATAACCAGCCACAGGTATGGAAACATTTAAATTTAAATTTGTAGTTCAGTATTGTTTTCTCGGCATTAATAACATAGCATTAATTCAAAGGAAAATACTCTCTGGACTATAATTTTGGAATCTATAGTTTATACTTTTTTATTTCAAATTAATATGAGGGTACGAAGTTTTAGATTACATTGTTCTCACTTCCAAGGTAAAGTTCCCGTTGTAAAAGAACCCTTCACCCAGGGGACGTGGTATGTACCCACACATTGTGCCCATTAGGTGAGATCCCACCAAATGCCCTCCTTCCTTCTGTCGATTGTCCTCTCGCCTCCCCCCGCCCCTCTTCCTCCTCACCCTGCCCCAGTATTTGACTATATTTGTGTTTTATTGTTCATGTGAGCATGTCATTGAGTAGATATTTATTTTTCCATTCTTGCCATACTTTACTAAGAAGAATGTGTTTCAACTCCATCCAGGTAAACATAAAAGATGTAAAGTCTCCATCTTTTTTAATGGCTGAATACATTCTATGGTATATGTAGACCACAATTTGTTGATCCATTCATGGATTGTTGGTCATTTGGATTGCTCCCGCAACTTGGCAATTATGAATTGAGCTGCAATAAACATTCTGGTGCAAAAGTCAAGAGACTTGATCAGAAACTTCTCTGAAGATGATAGATGAATGGCCAACAAACACATGAAAAAAATGCTCTTCAATTTTAATCATCAGAGAAATGTAAATCAAAACCACTCTGAGATATCAACCTAACTCCAGTAAGATTAGTCCACATCACAAAGTCCCCAAACTGCAGATGCTGGTGTGGATATGGAGAGAAGGAAATACTTCTTCACTGTTGAGATTGCAAAGTAGGACAACCTTTATGGAAAGAAGTATGGAGAATCCTCAAAAATCTGAAAGTTGACTTTGCATTTGATCCTGCAATTACATTACTAGATATATACCCAGAAGAATAGTTTATACTTCAATATGTCATTTACAAACCCTTTTAACTAGTTATAAAACTTAAACAATTCTTAAAATGAACATTAACTTTATAGCTAAACTTTGCCATTAAAATGGAAGCAATCAATTTCTGGAATGATGCTTACTCTTTCATTTGTATTACCTTATTACATTATAAAGAATGTAATATCACATACTGAGTTATAAGTCTAATCAATAGAAATTATGAACAATTTCACAGTGATGGCCACTAAGCTGGACTCACCTTAAAAGAGTAATCATTTGTAATTTTTCCACATTTGCAGTTTCTTACTGCCATTCACTAGTGCCTAGGCTAAATACTTACTGTGCCTTGTCTCTAATTCACTTCCATGTCTACATTCTGGGAGGGAATATGGGCATAAAATCAATCCAACTGAATATTAAGAGAACCATATTTTACAGAATGGGACCTTTGGTGTTAGGTTACAACTTTACATTTGTTAACATATTTACATGTAAAAAAATTATAAACAGTGTCAAAATTTTTATCATTTTTATTAGTGGATCTTAGCATATTTTAAAATTGGACTTGAGGGAATATTCTGGCTAGATATATAGTATTCTTATATAATATTATTATATATAATTGGAATTAAAACTTAAGAATTTGCTTTTCTTTCTGATTGCTATCAACTTTGTTCTCCTAGATTAAAGGTTGCCCCATATCCAATTGTTTACCTTTAGAAACAACAAGGGTACTTTTTTAATCTTTGTGTGAGGACGTCTTTGTAATAATACAACTCATCTACTAATTCATTTTTGGTTGATGTAAAACATAATAAATTAAAGCATTTTAAAGAAAGAGTGAGAAAATTTGATTTGCGACTTTATGGTTCTCTTTATCGTAGGCTGAGGCCTTACTTTTTGGTTACAATTCATTGATTTTGGAGTAGCTAAACAGATTAAGAAATTTAACCAGTTAAATCAGTTAAATTTTAATTATTTTTTGTTGTTTCTTTGCCTATACCAGATTACTAAAGTTATTTTTAGAACATGTACTCTGACAGAGTAGATGTCTGAGAGACAAAATAATCACATTAATCTTCCACATTTGCAAAAATGGCTCAAGAACTAGAAATGAATAAGGATTGTAATACAGAGAATATATATCCTGGATATCTTTATGTGGAAAAGTATAAGGAAACGTGGATTGAATAAGGCAAAACTTGTGGAAAAATAAACTAAAACTTACACCAAGAAGTTAAAGCAGAATTTTGTGGAAATTTGTGAAAAATTTAAAATTATGATTTATCCTGAGGAGGAGTTACCTGTAAGGGATAAACAACTTTAAATGAAATACATTCTAATTTGAGAAATAATATATTTAATTGTGAGAGGTAAAATAAGTACTTTGAGTTTCTATTTCTGTAATAGAAACAGGCATTTCATGGGCAAAAAGATCTTAGTCTCAGAAATTTCTTTCCTTCTCATTCATACTTTTGGTCACTGGAATATGCTTCTCTGTTATCTTCTAAACTTTATATGAATGAAAATAAGTTATACCATGAATAACTTATTAGCAAAAAAGCAAAACAGATGCCAAACATGTTATCACAGTTGAAGAGAATTTTTATAATGATATAGAAGCTATTAATAAAAAAGCAATTAATGCAGAGAACTAACAGTTGAAAGAATGCCAAGAGTTTGATATGCAAATGGAAAAAAGATAAACCCAAATATCACTAATTGGAAACTAGACATTGGACATATGGTTTCGTCTACTAATCCAAAAAGCATTTTTTTTTTTTTGAGACAGAGTCTCACTCTGTCATCATGGGTAGAGTATTATGGTGTCATAGCTTACAGCACCCTCAAAGTCCTGGGTTCAAGTGATCCTCTTGCCTCAGCCTCCTGGAACTATAGGAGTCCATCACCATGCCTAGTTAATTTTTTAATTTTTGGTAGAGACAGAGTCTTGCTCTTGCTCAGGCTGGTCTCAAACTCCTGGGCTCAAGCAATCCACTCACTTCAGCCTCCACGAGCGCTAGGATAACAGGCATGAGCCATTGTGACTGGCCCCCAAAGCCCTTTTGATTCGTGGCTTAAATGCTATAAGTAAGTGAAGCATATGATTCAAGAAAGAAGGAAGCACAGTATTTCTGCTGTTAAGGACAATTATAATAAAAGAAAACCAATGTGTGACTTATTGTAGAAGTCATATGATAACTACAATGATAATAAGTGTAAAACCATAAAAACTGAATTGGAAAATGTGAGTTGTTCCCAATCATGTAAGTTGCACAACATGAAATCTATCCAAAGAAAGAATTACAGTAATATATGCTAAGATTTATGAATTAGATCAGCACATGACAGGAAGAGTTCCAGGATTTGGAGAAAGAAAGTTTAAGTTCTTTTTTTGTTTATTTTGTTTTGTTTAGAATCAAATGTCCTGATTTTTTTATTTACTATTTTTTTTATTTTTTTATTACTATAAAGTGTCTCAAATATTTATTTTCCTTCTTTATTTAAATTTCAGATTAATATGGGGGTACAAAATATTAGGTTACATAGTTTGTGTTTATAAAGTAAATTTCAAGTGGTAGTTGAGCTCTTCATCCAGGAGGTGTGCTGTATATCCTTACATTGTGCACATTAGGTGAGAGTTTACCAATCCCATGCTCTCCTCTCTTTTCGCCTTCCTCTCCTCCACTTGAATATACTTGTGCTTTTCTCTCCTGTAGGCATGTAGTTGTTTTTCAGTTGTTTTTCTTTTGGTTTCACATTAGTAATGAATATATTGGATATATGCTTTTTTGTTTGTTTGTTTGAGACAGTCTCACTCTGTCTCTCTAAAAATAGTTTTTCTATTTTTAGTAGAGAAAGGGGTCTCACTACTACTTAGGCTTGTCTTGAACTCAAGCAGTCCACCCACCTGAGCCTCCCAAAGTGCTAGGATTACAGGTTTTCCTGATTATTGGTTTTCCATAATTGTGATACTTTACTAGGAAGAATGTGCTTCACCTCCATCCAAGTAAATACCAAAGATGTAAAGTCTCCATCTTTTCTATGATTTGAACAGTATTCTATGATTAAAAAGTTTAATTTCTAAAAGAATTAGAAGGTTCATTTGCTGCTATTCTTTTTTCTTCTTATCATTTTTCTGACCCAGTCTTATTTCCTACTTATGAAAAGCTGATGTGTAAAATGGAGTTATCCAAATATGTAATTGTGTATAGTAATAAATTATTTTTGCTATTTAAGTGATAGGGGTTCAGGAAAATGTTCTCATCATTTTTGTTCCTTAATCATCATCTGTCTCTCTATCAGCCATGGAAGTAGCCTATGAACTCAAAAAGTAATTTAGCCATATACCCTGTAACTTTATATACTAGGAATACCATAAGGAAATGCCTAAAAAGTGTAATAAGTACTAGCATTTTTTCCTACTGACTAACACATGAACTGCATTTTTTTTTTTGGCTGAATAGATATAAAATATATCTATTCTTGAGAGTTGCAGCAAATATCCCCAGCCAAAAGGATTTGTTATTTGTCCTTTCATGTGAGTCACCTTATCCATGTAACTCAAACTGTTAGAACTTATAAATCTATAATGACCACTTTAAATATTTTGACTATATATTTCCACATATTTTTCCTTAAAAAAGTTACCACTCTCAAATGTTTCTGTTGAATAAAAGCACTAAATTGTTCTCCTTAATATATCATGGTGAGTTTATCCAATCAGTAGCATAAATCCTTAGCTAAAAATTTATTATTGAATTCCAAAGTAGAAAGGTGAGTTAAGTAGATTTTGTCTTAAAAATAGACAAAATCGGCAGATGCACTCTCCGGCTCTCCATGCTTGCCTTTGTCTGCCAGCCAGCTTCCTTGTGCATCCCCAGGAGATGCACTTTTGTTACCCTTCAACATCTCATAGAGTCCTACAGGCTTAGCCTGAATTCTGGGATGCTGCTTTGCCCCCCAACCATAATGTCCAAGTCATGGATCACTTTTCCATTTGCAAGCTTAAAATCACCAGTTCAATCAAGAAGAGCAATGGACGTTTGAGGAAGAAATGTAAAAGAAAGTTCTCTCAAGAAGCTTGGGAAGTTTATTAACAGATAAGGACACAACATGAGTTGGGGCTTTAAATCTCATCTTTGCCTGTGAAAATACTTTTCTCTGAGAAAAAGTTCAGAAAACCTAGGAAACAGGAAACAATATTTCTTCTAAACATAGTCATTGATTCTTTAAGACTTCAATTCTCTGTAGGGGACTAAATTTAGAAGAGTTTGCAATGTAATTTATACAGATGCATACTTTATTGTGAGAAAAGCCATGTAAGAAAGAACCATTAAGAATATAAGGAGTATGCTGTTTTTCATCTGTTTTTATAATCATCTCATCTCAGGGTAATCCATATGAGAAGTGTTCTATCATAAATTTAACTTCTTTACATGCCTGAGAATTAATATTGAAAAGAAACAATATTAATTTAGTGGATATGGAAAAGCTTTCATCCTTATTACAACTTAACAGATACTAGGGCAATCTCCTAGGAGAAAATCCATGTGCATGATAGGAATGTTGGAAAGCCTTCAGCATGAATCGAACTTCCTTCAGCATGATCAGATTCCATACTAGAGAAAAACCTAATGAATGTAGAAAAATCTCTAGCCTGAAACAAAACTTCACAGACTGTAAGAAAATGCACACTAGAGATAAATCCCATTAATGTACTGGATGTGGTAAGGTCTTTGCTCAAGTCTCATCCCTTATTCTCCATTTGCAAAGACACACAGGGAAGAAATCATACATATGTAATCAAAAATATGGAAAAGCCTTCAGTCAGAAGGGAAACTTCTTTCCTCATCAGAAACATCATACTGGAGAGAAAGCCTATGAATGTGGGAAAGCTTCTAATCAGATGCCAACCCTCATTATGCACCAGAATAATCACACAAGAAACAAACCCTATACATGTAAGGAATGTCAGAAAGCCTTTAATGGCAATTCATATCTCACTGAGCATGAGAAAATTCATACTGGAGAGAAACCATATGAATGTAATCAATGTGGAAGAGCCTTCAGCCAGAAGCAATACCTCATTAAACATCAGAACATCTGTAGTGGAAAGAAACCTTTCAAATGTAATGAAGGTGGAAAAGCCTTTAGCCAGAAGGAAACCTCATTATCCATCAAAGAATCCATACTGGAGAGAAACCTTATGAATGTAAACGGTGTGGGAAAGCTTTTGTTCAGAAGTCAAGCCTCATTAGACACCATAAAAGCCATAACAGTGAGAAACCTTACACATGTAAGGAATGTGGGAAAGCCTTCAGTGGCAAATCAAATCTCACTGAGCATGAGAAAATTCATATTGGAGAGAAACCCTATAAATGTAATGAATTTGGAACAATCTTCAGGCAGAAGCAATACCTCATTAAACATCACAACATTCACACAGGAGAGAAACTGTATGAATGTAATAAATGTGGGAAAGCCTTCTCTCGAATACATCACTTATTGTACATGTGAGAAATCATACAGGTGATAAGCCTTACGAATGTAAGGTGTGTGGGAAAGCCTTCTGTCAAAGCTCTTACTGGGCATATGAGAAGCCATATAGGTGAGAAATCCTATGGTTGTAATGAATGTGGGAAAGCCTTTGCTCAGTTCTCAACTCTTGCTCTACATATGAGAATTCATACTGGTGAAAAACCTTATCAGTGTAGTGAATGTGGGAAAGCTTTGAACCAAAAGTCACATCACATTAGACACTGGAGTATTCATACTCATTAAAGCTCTATAAACGCCTTGGATTAGGAAACCCTTCAGCACAATTTACACTTAATAATATTTCAGAAAATTCATTTTACATTAAGTGACATCAATGTAGGAGATCTTTTAGCAGCAATTCAAATGTAAAACACTGCTTTTAATAAGAATAATAGTATAGTGAAGTCCTGTCTACTGCATAATATGCCCAACACAAACATTATTAATGCTATAGTTTTAGGATTATTTTCATTGAAGTTTGAATCCAGTCATGGATGGATACTAAGTAGCTTGTTCCTGGAAGTCCTACCAGATGCAGTAAGAAAAGAGGTATAAGAGGTTCAAGGATTTGAAATTAAGAGGCAAAATTATTGACTTTTTATATGTTTTGATACATATGTGATTTTTAAAACTATGATCATCAAAATTGTTGTTGAAGCAGTCATAGGAAATTGAGATTATGACAGAATAGTGAACTCAAAAATATATCCATGAATTTTGGGGGAATTCGTAATTGATAGAGGTAGTACCCCAAACTGGTGGGCAAATCATGAATAATTTTTTTAAATGGTCTCAGGGTAATTGAGTCCTTATATGGAAAAGTAGTAGATTTCTACCATCATCATACATTCAAAAATTTATTTCTTATTAGTTCCAAATGTACTAAAGACTAAAATGCAAAAAGTAAAAACGTTATAAGAGTTTTATAAGAGAATGCTTTTAAATCTTGGGTAGGAAAGAATTTATAAAACATTCCAGAATACCCAGAATTTCCACTGTTTAGTACAGTAGTATCCCTTTTCTTCAGGGAATATGCTCTAAGATATACAGATATGTTCAAGTACAGTTGGGTACTTGAAACCTCAATAGTACTGAACCTTATATGTACTTTGTTTTTCTCTTATATATACATACCTAGGATAAAGTTCAATTTGCAAATTAGACACAGTAAAAGAGCAGTCATAACCATATACTGTAATAAATGTTATGTGAATCTGGTCTTAGAATACTTTATTCTACTTACTTACCTACTTTTGGATTATGGTTGACCATGAGTTAACTGAAACTGTGGAAAGTAAAGCCACAGATAAGGGGAACTATTATATATATACATATACCCAAGAAACTGACACATGCACACAGGGAATTATGTACTAGTCTATAGCTGTGTAATTCACTGCAGTATGAGTTATAGTAGCCAAAATTTGAGATACAAATGCCTGTCACTTGTGAAATAAGTGAATAAAATGTGATATAGTAATAATAGATACTCTAGCAGTTAAATCCAACAAATTAAGTCTAAAGGTATTAAAAGACAAAGATAAAAGAAATCATGTACAATGAAGAAAAATGAAGTGATAAACATACTGTAATTATATGTATGTGAATTTGTATAAAATCAATACTAACAACCCTAACACCTGCCCCCCCAAAAAATAGACAAAATCTGAGCAGATCAAGATAGTGGACTAGAGACATTTCCTTTGCAGTCACTCACAGTGAGATCAGGGAGAAATGTCTCCAGCCACCTTGGGCTGGACCCTGCCCAGAAGCTTCACTTCAGGGGCACAGGGATGCAGCAGGAGACTCTGGGAGCCAATGAAGAGGTCAGGAGCAGTGGAGAACGGGCACAGAAGGCAAGTGCTTGCATGCTGGGAGAGGCCAGCCAGTTCAGTGGTAGTTATCAGACAGAAAAGGCCTACCCTGAGGGCTTTTTTTTTTTTGGACCTGGGCACACTTGCTGGAGTTAGCTTGGGAGACCTTGGGTGCAGCCATTGTGGGAGAGCTACCTGGGAGGAACAGCCTACCAGATCCTAGTGCAAGGCTGGTTCTGAAATGCCTGCTGATCTGGGTAGCCACCTGTGGGGAGACTTGAACAAAATATACTTTATTGGGAAAGCCACTGCATGGCTTATGTGAATCCATGTTCCACAGTGCAAGAGACACTGTTTAAAAATGTTGAGATGTGTTGATTAAGTGCACTGATGAGAACTTCAGGCTTCCAACTCTGCAGGGTTTGAGGGCAAAGAAATCAGGAAGATGGGATCAGGTATCCTCAAGGAAGGTAGTGGCTTCCAGCCTCCATCTTAGACAACCATATCAATGTCAAGATTAACATCTCATACCCTAGAACATCACTTCTTGAACAGGCAATATATATTTTTTCTTTCTTTTTACATTTTTCCCCTAGCTTTTTTTTGTGTGTGTGTGTGTATGTGTGTTTATAATTTTTCATTGTTTCTTTCTTCAATAGTAATGGCTCCACTTTTGCTATAGTTCTTCTGATCCTTTTATTCTTTTTTTTTTTTTCAATTTTTTCCCTTAACATTTTGTTTGTTCATTTTGTTTTGTTGCATTTTTATTTTAATATTTTTACTTTCTTCAATAACAAGGGCTCCATTTTTGCTATAGTTTTTCTACCCTTTTTATTCTTTCTTTCAATTTCTCTCCTTTTCTATCCCTTTGTATAGAGATTTTTCTACTTTTCTTGTCCTTCCCACATAAATTTGTCAAATAACAACTAAGATGTACTGCCCTTTTCTTTATTTTATATCTTATATAATTTTATTGTTAATTTTCTTTATATACTTTCTTTTAATACTATTATTAATAAATTAATTTTATTGTTAATTTTCTTTATACACTTTCTTTTAATACTATTATTTTATTTTTTCTGATACATTTTATTCTTTGTCAATCTATATTCCATTTAAAGGACAGAGCCTCACTCTGAGGCCTGGGCTGGGGTACCACACTTTGGCCTGGCTTGTGGAGACCAGGATCCCCTAGTCTAGGGGGTCCATCTAGTTTTGCCCTTTGGAAGGATGCTAATGGTAGTTTCCCACAGCAACATCTGCTGGTTTTGTTTTTTTTTCTTTCTATTTGGTGGAGGTTAGGTCTTGTTTTTGTTCAGGCTGGTAAGGAGCTCCTGATCTCAACAGACCCATCCATCTAGTCCCCACCAGAGGCCAAAAATTGTGGATGCGAGTCAAAGTATCCTGCTGAATACCAATATTACTCCTATTTCTCTCTTTCTGTTCTTCTCTTCCTTTTGTTAACCTTTCCTTTACCTTTCCCCTTATCTTTTGCTTTTCTCTTCTTCTACCTTTTCTCCCTTAGTGCTCTTCACTTTTTGGTCCTATATCAAATGGATAGCTCAACACTTAAGCACACAGACAAGGTCATTTAAAGATAAGGAGGAAGTGAAAGGAAAAAGTAGAGGAAAGAAACAGACAAGAAGAAAACACTCATGAGGAAGAACCAACAGAAAAATTCTGGCAACATAAAAAATCAGAACAGAGCATAAGAGATGTGAAAGATTTAAAGAACATAGAAAGGATATAGCAGAGCTTCAGGAAATGAAGGAGTCAAGCAAAGAATTTTTTTTTTTTTTTTTTTGTGGAGACAGAGTCTCACTCTATCGCACTCAGTGGAGTGCTGTGCAGTCACAGCTCACAGCAACCTCCAGCTCTTGGGCTCAAGTGATTCCCCTGCCTCAGCCTCCTGAGTAGCTGGGACTACAGGTGCCCGCCACAGCGCCCGGCTAATTTTTGATGCAGTTTGGCCGGGGCCGGGCTTGAACCTGCAGCCCTCGGTATATGGGGTCGGCGCCCTACTCGCTGAGCCACAGGCACCGCCCTCAATCAAAGAACTTAAAGATGCAGTAGAAAGCATCAATAACAGATTAAGACCATAAAGAAGAAAGAAACCTAGAGCTAGAGGGTAAAGCTCTTTAGCTAACACAGGCAGTTAAAGAGGCAGAAAACAAGAGAAAGAAAGCAGATTGTTCACTCAAAGAATTATAAGACTTCATGAAGCCTTCAAACATAAATTATAGCTATCCCAGAAGGGGAAGAGGAATGCCCCCTCTTGGAATGGAAGCCTTACTAGATGATATCATAAATGAAAATTTCCCAAGTATCACCAAAGATTCCAACATACTCCTTTCAGAGGAATAGCAAGCCCGGGGTCATCTCAACTCAAAACAGAGCGTCCCAAGACATGTTGTCATGAATCTATCCAAAGTCAAGAAGAAGGAAGAAATTCTGCAAGCATCCAGAAGGAAGTGCCAATTGACCTACAGCGGCAGATCCATCAGGGTGACAGCAGATTTCTCAAGTGAAACTTTTCAAGCCTGAAGAGAATGATCATCTACCTTTAACTTTACAGTTTCCACCCAGAATTCTATATCCTATTTAGGAAAATACCTAAAAAGAGAAGTGAAGGATATTTACAAGGAGAAATATGAAACCCTAAGAAAAGAAATAGTGGAAGAAATTAACAAAGAACAAAGCATGTTCTTAGCTGAGAAGACTCAATATTGTTAAAATGTCTGTTTAACCCAAAGAAATCTACAGATTCAATGCAATCGCATTCAAATACCATCATACTTTGAAGAACTGGAAAAAATAGTACTTCATTTTGTGTGGAACAAGAAAAAAAAAACCATATACCCCAGGCTATTCTTAGTAATAAAAACAAAGCTGGAGGCATCACTCTATCAGACTTGAGGTTATATTATAAGTCCACAGCAATAGTGGACTTGAATGAGCATAGTACTGGCAAAAAAAAAAAAAAAAAAAAATAGAGCTAGATATTCACATAAACATATGGAACACAATAGCAAACCAAAAGATGAAACCAGTCCTTATAGTGATCTGATCTTTGATTAACAAACAAACAAAAAAAAGCGTATAATAAGAAAAGAATCCATAAATGGTCCTGGGGGAAGTAGATAACCACATATAAAAGACTGAACACATACCTTTCTTTCACTGCTTACAAAAATTGACTCAAGATGGATAAAAGACTTAAATCTAAGACAAGAAATGATAAAAATTTTAGAACAAAGTGTGAGAAAAACTATGATGTCCAACTGCAGAAAGATTTTATGTCAAAGACTTCAGCAACAATTGCAACAACAACAAAAAATGAACAAATGGGATTTAATTAAGCTGAAAAGCTTCTGCACAACAAGTAAAGCAAAAAGCAACCTTAAGAATTGGAAAAGATATTTGCATATTACAAATCTGACAAATCTAGTTATTCTTGATAACTAGAATCTACAGAGAACTCAAATTAATAAAAATTTTTTTTAAAAAGACCAAACAATCCTATCACTGGGCAAGAGACACGAACAGAACCTTCTCTGAAGAAGACAGACAAATGCCTCACACACATTTGAAAAAATGCTCATTGTCCCTGATCATTAGAGAAATGCAAATCAAACTACCCTCACCTAACTCCAGTAAGAATAGTCCACATCACAAAGTCTCAAAGCTGCAGAGGCTGGCATGGATGTGGAGAGAAGGGAAAACTATTACACTGTTGGTGGAACTGCAAACTAATAGTCACTTTGGGAGAATCCTCAAGTCAATCCCCAACTCAAATAAGACTTCCTGTTTGATCGCACAATCCCACTACTAGGCATCTACCCAGAAGAAAAACCATCATTTTATTATAAAGAATATACACTAGATTGTTTATCACAGCTCAGTTTACAATCACCAAAATGTGGAAACAACCTAAATGTCTGCCAACCCAGAAATGCATTTAAAAACTGTGGTATATGTATACCATGGAATACTATTCATCCATTAAAAAAGATGAAGACTTTACATCTTTTATATTAACCTGGATGGAGGAACACATTCTTCCTAGTAAAGTATCACAAGAATGGAGAAGCAAAAATTCAGTATACTTAATACTAATATGAAGTCAGTAGATGACCTAGTATATGCCCCCATAAGAGAAAAATTCAAATCAATTCAAGGTGGGGGGCAGGGGAACAAGGAAGTAAGGAAAGAGGAGAAGGGCATAGGATGAGTGTGCTCCCATTTAATGGGCACAATGTCAAAGTATATGGCACAGCTCTTAGGGGTGGGACACAATTATAAGAGGGACTCTACCTAACAAATGCAAACATTGTAACCTAATTCTTTCTACCCTCAAGTTAACCTGAAACAATAATTTAAAAATAAATAAATTAAAATAGGCAAAATCTGGAGATACCCTTCTTCACAAGTGAAGTAGGTGAGGCCTCCCACTCCCTGGGAAGGCATTAAATTTCTTTGTCAGTGCTGCATTTTCTTTTTTCTTTCTTTTTTTTTTTTTTTTTTTTTTTTTTTTTATGTGTCTCCTTTATCTGCCTCCCAAGTAGCTGGTACTACAGGCACCCACCACAACGCCCGGCCATTTTTTGGTTGCAGCCGTAATTTTTGTTTGGTGGGCCTGGGCTGGATTTGAACTCGCCAGCTCAGGTGTAGGTGGCTGGTGCCTTAGCCCATTGAGCCACAGGCACCAAGCCCAGTGTTGCATTTTCAATTTATCTGATTAACTTGATGAATTTATCTGGCTCAGTATTGTGTAATTGTATGATCTCCTTTGGTGACATAAAATACTAGGTAATGTCACTTTAGGAGTTTGGACTGATCATATAATCTTTCTTCGTTGATGGTTACAGATAGTGAATTTGGAAAGGATCTCATTTTTCGGAATTTCACACCAGCAACTCAGCGTTTTCACTCTGTTCCTTGTGTTGAGGCAAACCTTGGCTTTTAGTGAGCACCTTCACTTTTGTGATATCCCAGGATCCAAATGAAAAGAGAATGGTAAAATGCAATGGAGAAAAGAATAGCTTAGTGCAAATAAGAGGAAGCTTCCTTCCTGTTCCTGAAGTCTCTCAAATGTCACATCCTCAAAGTCTGGCTCTGTAATATAAAACCAAAGTGGAAGATGGCATGTTTTGTGTCTTTGTCCTTTATTTCTCAGTTTCTTCCAGTCAAGTGGGGTAAAAATTCATATTAGATCGTAAGGAGTTAATGGACATGAAAATCACAAAATTGAGAAGGCCTTTTCTAAAATTTTGAGAAATTCTGTTTCATTCTCTCAAACAGAAATGAAGCAAAGGCTGTTCATAGGGGCTAATACCTATAATCCTAGCAGTCTGAGAGACTGAGGTGGCTTGCTTGACCTCAGAAGTTCGAGACCAGCCTGAGCAAGAGTGATATCCCCATCTCTACAAAAAATAGAAAAAAGCTAGCTGGGCATTATAGTGGGTTCCTGTAGTCCTGGCTACTCAGGAGGCTGAGGCAAGAGGAACTCTGGAGCTCAATAGTTTGAGGTTTCTGTGAGCTATGATGCCACAGGACTCTACCCAGGGTAACAGAGTGAGACTCTTATCTCAAATAATAATAATAACAATAATAATAAAAAAACAAAACAAACAAGAAATGAAGCAGACTTTACAAAGATTTTATGGATAAAATTATAATGATGATATCTCATATATAATAACATTAAAGGCAAATGATATTTACTGGCTATAATCATGCCAATTAAGCTATAAGCTCTGTTTCATTCACTTTTTTGTGAAAACAAGAAAAGTTATTTTTATGGAATATAACCATAACAATTATCTAATATGCCAAACTTTTATTAAAGGTAGAAAAAGAAAGGAAAAAGCACAAAAGTAATGTGATAGAAGTATCAAGAAACCCCTGTGATGGTGCTGATGACAGTGATGATGATGGATTAATCCCACGAAGAGAGGTTGCCAGGAAGGAGAATGAAGAGTTAGATAGGTAAGCCTGTAGCAATACTTAACAGTAGATAATTGGTACTGTACTATAAGACTAACTCTCATTTGGGCAAGCACACATAATTAACAAATTCTATACTTTTACTAGGGATATCCAACCTGGCCTGGTAATCAGAAAAATGCAAAGTAACAAACAATGAGATGCCATTTTTTTCTAATCATAGTTTTCTAACAAAATTATACCCAGTGTTGGGAAATGTGAGATAAAAGGTACTGGCTATCTTCCTAAAGGAAAAGAGATCATTTTATCACAAAGTCACCTGAACTTGTATGTTTATTGCAGCACAATTCACAATTGCAAAGATTTGGAATCAACCTATGTGCCTATTGGTTCATGAGTGGATTAAGAAAATGTGAGATAGATACATGCACACACACATACACCCGTTCTATGGATTACTACTTAGCCATACAAATGAATGAAATAATGTCTTTTGCAGGAATTTGAAAGGGATTGGAGACTATTATTCTAAACAAAGTATCTCAGGGATATAAAAAACAAATACCTCATCTACTCTCTAATAATCGATACCTTAAATAATGGGCACACATAGGTACAAAGAGATGTAAATGTCATTGGAATCCAGGAATGGGTACACTAGAGTCCTGACTTCAACAATAATACAAGGTATACATATAACAAAAGCATCTGTACACCCTTAATATTTTAAAATTTATAAAAGTAATTACAATTTTTTGCTGGTGCACCCCATTTTTTACATTAGGACTAGATACCAGGCTAGGAGTATACAAAAATCACCAGATTGTTTTCCAACAAAATAATAACTAATTTGAACTTCACAATTTTTAAATATATATAATGACACATAAGTATTTTTAAAGTAAAATTTTTCCCCAAATGTTTGCCCAGTGTCCTCTTACATTCATATTATATGTCCCCCATGCTATTTTTAAAACTTAATTTGCATTAAACATTATTATATTTTAAGACAAAAACCAAAAAAGGGGCACAATTCTAATTATTACTTTGGTGCCTTAAGAGTCATGGCTTGGGAAAGGTCGGAGGAAGATGGCGGTGGAGACGGTCCTATAGCCCATCTCTCCCAGGTCAGCAGGTGAGAGGGTGGGAGCTCTGGATCTTTCCCCGTGTGAACTATTGGAGTGGATGGGCAACTGGTGAGACACAGAGATCTGGAGGATTGGCGCGTT
>CAUYON010078298.1:0-84211 GCA_963573935.1 Arctocebus calabarensis | reverse complement strand
AAATGATTGATTTAAAAAGGGAAGACTGGCTCAGTGCCTGTGGCTCAACGGGCTAAGGTGCCAGCCATGTACACCTGAGCTGGTGGGTTTGAATCCAGCCCAGGCCCGCCAAACGACAATGACAACTGCAACCAAGAAATGGCTGGGTATTGTGGCGGGCACCTGTAGTCCCAGCTACTTGGGAGGTGGAGGCAGGAGGCTCACTTGAGCCCAGGAATTGGAGGTTGCTGTGAGATGTGATGCCACAGCACTCTATCCAGGGTGACAGCTTGAGGCTCTGTCTCAAAAAAATAAAAAAATAAAATAAATAAAATAGAAAGGGAACACTGAGGGTTGCTTGAGCATTCAGAAAAACCCATCTTTACTAAGATTCTTATATACCCCAAGTCATCAGATAACAATATCCAAGAATAAAGAACACAAAAGGTAACAAAAACTGTCATAAAAGTTCCTTATCAGCATTAATGCAGCAAAGCACATACACACCTTTCTAAACTAAGAATGTCCTGCTTGGAGATAAATCACAAAGGCTCTGGGTTGTCTGTTCTGTTTGGCCACTTCTCTATATGATTAACTGAAAGTTATTGTGTAAACTGAGGTAGGGAACAAAGTGCAATGGCCCACTGTCCTAGGCAGGTGATCAGTCCCCTGCTGCGACTTGGCGGGACCCTCCGGCACATTCTTTCCTTTAGGGCATAACTGCCTGCGTTTTTCAGCAAGGCCGCTTCTGCAAGCTGGGGGCAAATATCCCCAAAACTCACATCTAGCCCAAGTACTGGAAATGTTCCTTTTCAGGGCCTTGTACCTCAAGGAGCACAAATGAGACTGATTCACCTTACAAGGGTGCAGGGGACTGTGCCCCTTCAGAGAATTCAAGAGTTCTGAAGCTAAAGGCAACAGAAAATTCTTAAAATGCTCAAAGCCTTTCATACAGTAGATGTCTCACTTCTGGTACTTTGTCTTTCTTTTTAATCATTGCCTTAGGCTATTGCTGTGTGTACAAGATAATCACAAGATGCTTTCATATAGCTCTCACATCACAAGCATAAATACACATAAATACACATGCACACTATGTAGTTTCCATGGTATTAATAAATTGTGTATATTATTGAATATATTAATTTGATGTTAAAAATTATGATTGAATAAAAAGTATTTGTATTTGAAATCAAAGTTCTAACATATTCTGTGCTCACCATGGTGGGTCATCTCATGTACTCTGAGTTATAAAAGTGCCCATTTTGGAAGGTACTGGTCTATGATTCCAGACAAATCCCATGTTCAGAACTGAGCCTGGGTGCCATGCCTACATTCCTGCAACACCACCACCATATTTGAAGGACATTCTGCAAAACACAGAGGTGATTCACACCTGGCTATGTGTCCTCAGACAAATGGCTTCACTTCTCTGAGCCTCAGTTTTTCCATCTGTGAAATCTGATTATAATCATTCCCTAGCAGGGATGCTGGGGGAATCTGACTGACCCTCTGTCCAGTTCATAGTACAAACAGTAGCCCACAAGTAGAGGGCATAAAAAAAAATGGTGCCTACTCCTGAAATATTAAGAAATTGTTTAGAATCAGTAATATATTTGTGAAAAGTTTATAAAAACATGGAAAGTACTCATGAGATACTCATTGAAAATGTTCCCAAGAAATGTGAACAGAAACTTTTCTCATGAGGACAGAAGAACGGCCAAGAAACGCATGAGAAAACACTCATCATCCCTGATCACAGAGGAACGTAAATCAAAACCACTCTGAGGCACCATCTAACCTCAGTGAGAATGGCCCATACCACAGGGCCCCAAAGCAACAGATGCTGGCATGGGTGCAGAGAGAAAGGAACACTCACACACTATTGGCAAGACTGCAAACTAGTACAGCCTCTGTGCAAAGAGTATGGAGATTCCTCAAAGAACTGGAAGTAGATCTACCATTCGATCCTGCAATCCCACTACGAGCTATTTACCCCAAAGAAAAATCGTCACTTTATCATAAAGACATTTATGCTGATGTGTTTCCAACAGCTCAATTCACAATCATAAGGATGTAGAAACAACCCAGTCCCCTTCAACACAGGAATGGATTAATTAACTGTGGTGTATGCAAATCATGGAATACTATTCTGCCTTAAAAAAGACAGAAATTTTGTATCCTTTGTAACACCCTGGATGGAATTGGAGACCATTCTTCCAAGCAAAGTATCTGAAGAATGGAAAAACAAACACCACATGTACTCAGTACTAAATTGAAACTAGTAGATTAATGTGTACTTGTTTATGTGAGAGAAAAAGTCAAAGAAATTCAAGTGGTGTTGGGGGTGGTACTGAGTAAGTTTCCACCCAGGGGTACAATGCACATTTCTATTGTTCACTTTCTGGATGGAGCGTACAACTGCAACTTAGACTCTCACCTTACAAAAGCAAACTGTGTAACCTAATTGTACCTACCCCATATTAATCTGAAATTTAAAACATGAAAGAAAGGAAACGCGCTCGTTGCAAAATGGCACCAATCTGGGAGATCTGCGCATCTGTATGGGGCAGAGAGGAGTCCATGAAAGTGTTTACATCGAGAGAACTGTCTCCTCCAATTTTTCCTTTCTGCTGTTACATAGTTGTATTTTCTGTTTTAAAGGAACCTTTAAAAAATGAAGACCAGAGGAAGAAAAGAATAAAAATCCAAGGTGCCTGAGTTTTGAGGGTGACCAAGGGTCGAACTCTGGACGGATGAACTCTGTGTCTAAGGAACTGCCCTCCAGGTGCAGAGGAACAGAAATGAATAAGAAAGTTTCAAATAGTGCTGAGATCTATGAAAGAAATACAAGAGGTCACGGAGTGGACAGCGCAGCAGAGTCAGCTGTGACCACATCAGCTCCGGGTAGGTGACATTTGGGCTAAGATCTGAAGGATGCAAAAAAGCCAGCCGTGAAAATGCAGGGACAGAGAGTTCCAAGTGTGTGTCCAGGCCCCAGGCAGGAAGGAGCTGAGGGTGCTCAGAATCTCTGTGGGCATTGCACTGTACCTCTGACCCTGCACACGCTGGGATGGCACTGGCATTTGGGCAGCTCATCTCCTTGTGTATTTCTGATACTCTTGACCTGTTCAAGGAACAAAAGTGGCAGATGCCATCATAGTGATGGCAAGAACCTCCTTCTGAACACAGGGCCTTTCTCAGTAGCTGGATTTCTTGCTCCAGGTGGCAGAGGCTGACCCACGTGCAGAATCTGTGTGAATATGTGAACCGTCTGGTCACCAGGGGCCAAATTAGATATGGGGGCTTTGGCATGATAAAGATGCTACAGACACAGACCTGGAATGGTCTGGAATGGTCTGGAATGCCCCCAAGTGCTCAGTCCCTGACATCACATAGACCTCAGCTCCTGTGTGACCTGGTCAGAGGCCCCGCACTCCAGCCCCTAACCCCAACTTCCCTTCTCAGCATTCTTGGGCACCTGCCATACTTGTGGGAGGATGTGTTGCAGCCACCTCTGGCACCTGGACAGAGCGTTTCACAGACAGGACCAGAGTTTTTCCTGCTGTTTTCCCTGCTCCTAGAAGCATGGCTGGCCCACTACAGAGTAAGTAACATTCTCCTTGTGCTAAGGCCGCCCTTGCAGTTTCATGCCTCTGTGCATTTACTGAAAGAGAAAAAAGCAAAAAATAGCGTGTGATTTCCATGTGAAATCACAAACAAAATATGCATCCAATGAGCTATTTTTTAAGGACAAGGCAATAGAATGCCCATCCTATGCCTTGGAGAGCCTCACCCTCAGAACACCTCAGCATGTGTAGTGATGTTCCATAGTATTCACTGAGGTGCTTTTACGTGTCTCTGCCCTCAGAAAATATCCCTCCTGTGTCCTGAGCGCTGCACTGCCTACCCTCAGTCTGGCAGTTCTGAGGGAATCTACCCCCTCTTTGGGTGGTGGAGGTCACTGTGGAATCAGAGAACCAAAGTCCCCTGTTTGCGTCTTTTATGTTCAAAGCCAGTGCTAAGTACAACCCGAGCAATTCTGCACACAGGATGGCACAGGCTGGAAGGAGACAAGGCTGCGGCTAAGTGAGCTGCTGCGACTGGGTGCCAGCCCTGGACAAGGGCAGGGAGCCTTGCAGAAGCCAGGTCGGGGGAAAGCAAGGACTGGGCTCCATTTGAAAGAAGAAATGCTGCCTGATCCTTTTTCTGAGGCCTGCTGCGCCTTCTCAACTCTGATGGGAGGGTTCTTCTCTATGCCCCTTATACAAAGGATGGAAAAAACACAGGAGGGAAAATGCAGAATGAGTTCAAGATCCCGTAGGGGTGGAATACTCCCCCACCATTATGTCCATGTTGGAGAGCAGAAAAATGAGACTCAGAGAAGCTAAACGTCTTATATAAGCCAGACAGCTAATGATGGGTCTCTTTGACTCCAGAGTTTCTAAGATTCCTACCGCACTCAGCTACCTGTATCAAGAGGTAACACAAATCAAATCCATTTGCTAACAATAGAAACAGGTGGTCACACCCATTAGTGATACTCAAGGGAGCCCAGGATGGAGTTTCTGAGGGATGCACCGGCGGTTTCCCAGATGACCACCAGAGGGCACCAGCACTACACGGACTCTCCCCGCCTACTGGTCCAGGAGGATTGGCTGAGGAGGGAAGGCCTCCTTCCAGCCAGGCTCCAGGGCCAGCCACCAGTTTGCCTTTTTCCTCACTTCATTTCCTTATTCTAGTCCTAGTTCACAGCCTATCACACTGTAGGTGTAAGAAGTAGTAAGACTTGCTGGTGAACAAGGCCTGGAAGACTCAAGCCCCCATGAACAAGCCACAGGTCAAAACTTGAATTTCTATAAGTCAGGGGCCACCTCCCTCTGCACCATCTAAGATGCCCTTTACCATGCAGGTTCTCAGGCCCAGCTCCATGGAACCAAACTAAAGTAGGGCCATGGAATCTGCGTTTACCCCAAATTTAGAGGATTCTGAAGCCAAATCAACTTTGAGAACTGCTGCTTTTTACCACTCAAAGCACATGACACGTTCAGCCAAACTTGTCAATTTGTTGTAAGGCCCCAAGAGGGGAAGCCACTCGCCCAAAACTGCACAGTCATGAGCAGTGAAGACAGGATCCACCCCCAGGCCCATGTGGCTCATGTAGCTGGTAGACTCTGCTGAGCTTTAGTGGGGTGTGGTCTCTAAGGGAGACTCATCTCTAAGCAGCACTCCTTAAATAACGAAGCCCTTCTGTTTGGGTCTCAGTTGCCTCACAGAACTATAATGGTAGGACCCTAAAGAATGAGATTTTTGTGTGTGAGGGGATTTTCTTTTTCTTTTTTTTTTTCTTTTAAATACATGTATTTTATTATTCTTCATTACATTATTCCCCCCACCCCCCAGTGGTAAGACAGAATTTATTTATAGAAAGGAATACAGAAAACACTAAAGCTCCTGGTAGGGGGAGAGAATTCTAGTGGGGAGAGAGAAGCTCTCTCCATTTCTCTCCTGGTCTTTCCCCGTCTCCTCCCTTAGGCCTTTAGTCTCAGGGTATATATACGTGTATGGGTTCCTTGGCCAGGAAACGAATGAACACAGTCCCTTCCGCCAGGGGCAAGGTGAATGAATGTAACAATGAATGGATACAGTCCATTCATGGAATTGAGGCCTAGGAAATTCACAAGAAATTCACCTAGGCATAGGAAATGTGGGTTCCACATTTAGTCCTAAGTGTAAAGTGAAGGAGACACCAAGGTACAGGTGTCTTCTCAGCAGTTGTCCAGCCTTTTTGGCTATTGGAGCCTCTGGTGGGGATTAGGGGGTCCCCCTGTGTGAGGGGATTTTCTTTTGCACTTTTTCCTGCCAAACTTCAGGGTTCTTGAGTTTAAAAATCAAATTAGGTTCTCTTTGGAATTAGAAACAAAGGCAAATTAGAAACTGTTAACCCTTCTACTTAGAAAACATCCCAAGTCCTTTGTGTGTGGCTGCCTAGTGTTCAGGGGTCTCCTTTGTAGAACATTCCAAATGAGCTTTTCTCATTCCTGCAGTATTAAAGGAAGCAGACCAGGGGCCTCCTCATCCACAAGAAAACTGTAGGTAAGTAGTTCTGAGGTTCGGATTTACTCAGAATACTCAGTAGAGGAGCTAAGGAAAGGTAGAGCTTCAGTCGTGAAAAAGAAAGAGAGAGGGGAACAGAGAGAGAGTGAAAAAGAGAGAAAGAAGAACTGGCGATCCGTGAACAGAGGCCTGAAGGTGTTTGAGGAATTACACATTGGGAACCACATGCGGCCAGACCCAAATACGGAAGTTGCTGTGAATTCTGGAGCAGTGTCTCTAAGCTGTTGGGACATATGAGCACATGCAACAAGGGGGAGCGAGGTCACAACAGTGGTTGCTATGGAAACAAACTGGTCTTGAGGGGAGTACACAGAGAAAATGCCCACACCAGCCCACCTTTTGCCTTGCTTCGTGGCTCTGAAGAAGCCCTAAGGAAGGTACAGAACAAATGAGGGGGTAGTTTTTGGTATTTTGAGCTGGTTTATGGATCTTATAGGGCGATTTTGGCTCATTGCTACCCTTCTCCAAGAAAATAGGATATGTTGAAGGAACAGGGAGCCTTCGGGCAGGGAGACTTCCCTAGAAGTCATCAAATATCAAAGAGTAGTCAGAAAGGAAGGAATCATATTGGGTTTAGGCGGCATCTAGCGGGCACAAATTATAGAGGACAGGCTGTGAGATGACTGGGAGATGACTTCGGGGGGTACATTGATGAATTATTTTAATAGTTATGTACTTATTTCAAGGCAAATAGGAGGAAAATTATATGTATTTCCATCCCTTTATTTACTCCAGTAAAACAAAATTTTATTTTTCAGAAAATTTATCTGTATTTTTAAGTTCATTGATTTAAAGATCATTAAGTAAGTAACATATTTAAAATGATACATAGGAAGTGTACATATTGGGATGGATTTTGGGAAACACTGAGCTATTTGGTGTTGATGTGCCAGCACAGGCAGTTGCTGTAACAAGCAAGCCCTTCATGTCAGTGGTTGTGGGGTCTGTTAAGGTGGCCCCTATTAAATCTTAGTATTCATACTTTCAGGTAGCCCTCAGAATCAGGCTAGTTCTGTGACTTGCTCTCACCTACAGAATGCAGTGGCAGTGATGCTCCATCTATTCTTCTGCAAGAGGGCTTGGCACATTCTACTTTTACATTCTTGGGAACCTTCACAGAAGTCTGGCTATGATGTTGGAGAAACCAATGAAGAGCCACATGCAGAAGAGGTCCTGCAGCTACATGGAAGGGGGGGGGCAACGTTCAAGTGTCCAAGTGGACCCAGCCCCCAGCCAACCCACCAGCTGATGAGTAACCACAGGCAAGACCAGCAGAGGAATGTCCTAGGTCAGTCTAGCATATACGAAGAACTGCATGCAGTTAAAAATGGTTATCTGAAGCCACTAAGTTTTGAGATGGCTTATTATGCAACAACAATAGATAATAATCAAAAACATGTCTTGAGACAATAATAGATGACTTCTCTATTACTTCAGTGTAGACTGAGAGCTGGTGTGCTCTGCTCCGTGCAGTCACTCAGGGATTTAATATCCTTCTGTATAGTGCCTCCCCCAAGGGCTTTGGATTGTTCATTCGTATCTTGTACATCTGGCCACAGATGGAGGTAGCAGTGTAGACAATTGTGTGGGAGGTTTGGAGAACCAGGCCTGAAAGTGGCCAGCAGTCAGTCAGGACAAAAACTTAGTTACATGGCCCCAGCTTAACTGGATAATGAGGTTGAACACGTGGCCAAGGATAAAGAGGAGGAACAGATCTAGTAAAGCCCTACCACCTCTTTATGCATATGATTAGAGAAAGAACAAAGGAAAAACAAAAACCCTCTAACACAATGCAGTGAGCGTTGCACTACAATATGAACAAATACTTTAGGGGATTCTAAAAAATGTAACTAATTTGCTTGGAGCCTGCTATGGTTTGAAAAATTTATATGTTGGCACTTAACCTCCAAGGTAAGTATTAAAAGGTAGGACCTTTGGGAGATGAATTGACCCAGAGAGCTCTGCTCTCATGGACAGAACTGACGGTCTCACAAAGAGGCTCCACAATGCTTCTTTTCATCCCTCCATCACATCAGGATGCAGTGTTTGTCCCCTCCATAGGACACAGGAACCAGGCACAAGTTTGTAAGCAGAAATCCCTCGACAGATACCAAATCTGCAGGCACTTGATCTTAGACTTCTCAGCCTCTGCAACTGTGAGAAATAAATTTTTGTGGTTTGTACAAGTAAATAATCTAGTTCTAGGTATTTTTGTTATAGCAGCTCAAACAGATCAAGACAGAACCAGACATCTAGTCAGTAAAATATATGAAGGAGTGGTAGCACTTGACCTGAGCTTTAAAGGGTAAGTCCAAGTTTGCCAGACTGAAAGGGAAGGTGAGTCTAGGCAAAGGATAGAGGTTATGAGAGAACACAGTATTTGAAGATGATAATAAAGGAAACAAAGCCACAAAAATGGCTAAGGCTAAGTTTGGGTGACCTGGTTTGAACCCCTTAAATTGAGCTGTTCCAGGGGGATCCATGGGTCTTTTAGTTTACATGCTCTCTTAGACTTAACGCACTTTGAGCTGGATTCCACCATCTGTAAACCAAAGAACCCCGATGAATATTACTTACAAATACAACTAGAGGATTCTTTATTTTTAAAGAAGTAACATCTGCCACACTACCCAAGATCAGTCTTCCGAAAGTGTAGCCGAGAATAGCTAGCAACATAACACAATAACATAAAGTATCCTCCACCAAACCTTTACCCACTGGTCCAGCTGTTAGTGTTTGGGCCTAGTTATTCTATAACTTGCTCCTTGGAGTTAAAGCATTTCTGTCTGTGAACCTGTCTCCATCTGTCTTATAGGTCTGATAGCCACAGCGGAGCCCACTTGGTCTCGCTTCCAGCAGACGCTAGGCTCAGCCAGTGGTGGGGGGAGGGGCCTTCATGGCCACTGATGATTGGATGTGATGTGCCCACGTGGCTTTTGATGAGCCAATCAAATTTTCTGTTGTTGGGAACCTAGGAGACGAGATGCAAACTCTCAGGTGAGATCGGTAAGCCGGTTACTGCCTGCCTGTTTTTAATCTACGTCCAAGCTGGAAAGTTGGCGGTGGTAACACATCTTTGGGAAAAGGCTGGCAAGGAGAACAGATTAGCAGGGAGGTCATAGAGCCCAGGGTTGGAGAGAGAGAAAGTCTTTGACTTAACCCTTCTCATGAGACCAAACTCAATCTACTGATTCCGTTTTCCATGACTCGTCCTTGTGGGTGTTTCTAAGAAACCACCTTTCTTTAGCTAATGTGAGTAGATTATGGTTATTTGCAAAACAAATTAAGCCTTGGCTGAAACAGAGAAACCAATGTATTGGGGGCATTACATTCATAATATAAAAATAGGATTTTGAAGTGAAGATAAAAGTATTTTACGGAAGGGCAGCACCTGTGGCTCAGTGGGTAGGGGGCTGGCCCCATATACCGAGGTGGCGAGTTAGACCCCGGCCCCGGCTAAGCTGCAACCATAAATCCCCGGGAGTTATGGTGGGTGCCTGTAGTCCCAGATACTCGGGAGACTGAGGCAAGAGAATTGCCTAAGCCTAGGAATTGGAGATTGCTGTGAGCTGTGATGCCACAGCACTCTACCAAGGGTGACATAGTGAGACTCTGTCTCTAAAGGAAAAAAATATATATATATATATTTTATATATGTGCTGTTTATATAATATATATTTTATATATTTATAATGTATAGTTTATACATTATATTTATTATACTTATATATATATATTTTCCATAATATACAGAAATGTGTAGCTGAGATTGTCCATGAAATGCACAGTTCTTACTGGGTACACATCCTAGGCTGGTTATTGTTCCTCCTCAGGATCCCCGTCCCACCCGCCCCAAACATTCATTAGTGTCTCAGCTTTAAAGAGGAGAAGGGGGTTTGCATTGCCTGGCACACGATGGCCAACTTTAGGTTTCGACTACACATTCTCATCCCAAACGACCATTTCCAGCCAGACTGCCCCAGAGCGGTTTTCGGCTGGGCGCAGAGGCTGGCGCCGGTTGTCCCGCCACTCTGAGAGGCCGAAGCTGGAGGATGCTGGAGCTCAGGAGTTGGAGACACAGAGCATTTTTCCTCTGCCTTGTCCGGAGCAGACTCCGGACTCCTGTGACCTTTTCTCCCCTCCCAGATGCCCAGCTCCGCCCCAGCCATGCGCAGGGAAGCCACCCAGGTACCCACCGCACAGAGCAAGGGCCTCCTGGGGCACGGCTCGCTCCCTGGCCCCCTAACACGAGCTACCGGTGTCGAGCAGGCCCTGCGCCAGCTCCGTGACCCAGGGTGTTTGCCAGCAGGGTGAGGCTGGAGGCAGCTTTGCCAAGAGGACTGCAGGATAAAACGGCAGCGTCTGTCCAGGACGAGAGGTCTAATTCAATCTCTTCATGACAGATGCTGTGTGACACTGATGGGCCTGCCCTCCCCTGACCTTCCCGCTACACTGCCCTCTCTTTCACCTCCTTGGCCTGTCTTAAGGACTCTTGAAGATGTCACATCAGGCAAGTGGCAAGTTGTCAGAGAAGGAGGAGCCTTAACAGAACTCAACTCAACATTAAGACTAATCAACAAAACCTGACAGAAAGGAGAGAGGGCTGGGGCTGGTTCTGGAAGGGAGGTACTCATCCTCCAATAAAGGAAAGAAGTCTGGGAGGAGAGAGGGAGTGGAGAGGCTGAGAAATCCTTCTAATGTGCCAGATGTGTCCTGACATGTCATGTGTCTCGTTCCCCACAAAGCTCCGAGACAAATTACATGTGCCTGAGAAACAGGAAGCGGGCATGGCCGTGAGTTCTGAAACTAGTAGGAGCTGCCAGCCCACATCACAATTAAACTAAAATGCTCCCTAAATGACTTTTGGTTGAGCATATTGGTTAACTTAATTTCATGCTCGTAGCCTACAGTTTTATAACACAGATATTCAAACAATTATTTTATTGGCCTGGGGGGAATCACGATGAACATAATTTTTTCATTTATTCAATATCATTTCAGCCTTTTGAAAAGAGATAAATTGTTGGCACCCACTGATGACCTCAGATTTCTTCATCACCCACATTTCAAGTTTGAAATTTAAAACGTATTGCCAAACTGAGGACATTGGAAGGCTATATTTTGGAACATAAAATTTACCATAAGAAAGAAATGTAAGTAGCCAGAAAACAGAAAAATACGCTCATAAATATTGACAGCTAAGTAAATGTTAAGTTGAAAATTATTATTTTCATGCAGCGAAACATATGAGAATTCTTACTTTTGGAAAGGATCTGAATAAATAGGAATGCCCTTACACTGTTTTTGTGATTGTAAGTTAGTCTAACCATTTTGGAACTATCTTAGCACAATCTACTCAAATCGTAAGTGTATATACTTTCGAATCCAGCCTTTGCATACAGCCTAGACTCTGCCTAATGCTGTAGTTGCATCAGTTTGAATTCTAGGAAGTGGTCAGACTTAATGAGCTGGATACACAGAGGGCAATGTGCAATGACTTCAAAAACATAATGTGGATTAAAAAAGTTAAGAAAAACAATTAATTTGCAGCATACTTGAATTAATATAAATATAGAAATGCTCCAAATGACATTATTTGTTTAGAGATAGACATAGAATGGAAATGAACAACAAAAAAGGGGGAGAAAGTATTTATATTATCCAGGGGTAGAAAGTATTTACATTATCTACAAGAGACCAATGCCTGTAGTTAGAATAATTGCAAAGAAAAAGAGTGATAAGTAAGTTAAAAAAAAAAAAGGTAAAATTGTAAAAGAGAAAAAGAAAGAGGTTATATAGATAATAACTATGCCATGCTATGACTCAAAGAGCGTGATGGATTTATTTAGGTAAAATCAAAATCTGAAAAAGAAAAAAACAATAACCACAAACGTTTCTGATTTTTCTTGCTTAAGAATATAGAAATGCAGGATCAAAAATGTTAACTGAGGAATTGTTGTAATAGTAATAAATTAGAAACATTCTAAATGTTTTGTCAATATTTACAATGTCCAGTGATTTTAAAAATTGAATAAATTAAGTTACATTAATTCAAAAGCCTACAATGTGCCCTTGACAAATGAGGCAGCTCTAAATGAACTAATGTAGAATGTTGTCTAACATGTATAGTTTGTTTAAATGGTAAACATTTAGTCTACATTTGTCTTAGTACAAAAGACAAACTCAAATAACTTGGGGCATACATTTCCTTCTTTTTAGTAGCTTCATAAAAGTACATACCAGGCAAATCTGAGTTTAATATATAAATAGGCTATTTCCTCCAGTCACTAGACCAAAGAGCCTGCCACCCCTACCCCAACAAGGCCATTTCTTCAATAAGGAAACTTCCATTGTGACATGGTCACCAGGATGTTCCCTGATCCTTGTTCTCTATAAATATGTAATGTAGCATATTTCAAAAATTAGGTACCTCTTCTGGATCTTTTCCTTTTTATTTTTGTTTTCTTCCTTTCTTTCCTTTTACTTTTTAAAATTATTTATTTATTTTTTGAGATGAGAAGAAAATACTTCATAGCAGAAACTACAGTATATACAGAGTATCAAAAGTAAGAATTATAGCAAACTTTTCATCAGAAACGATGCAAACCAGAAGATAATGACATGACATTGTTAAAGTGATAAAAGGGAAAAAAAGGAAAAAGTGTCTATTCAGAATTCCATTCCCAGAAAAAATGTGAAGTAAAGAAGGTGGTCTGCTTGTGGCTAAGATGAAGTAGCAAAGACAAAATACAGGGTAGCCATAAAGTTCATGTTCAATTTAAAAGAGTGTAGAATTTAAAATGCACACGAACTTCATGGACATCCTGTATACACTCCCACTTTAAACAATTAGAAGAACAAGTAAAATACATGAAAAAAAAAAAATGGTTCTCAGATACCGGGCAGCATGTGATTCTTTTTTTTTATTAATTTTAGGTTAATATGAGGGTACAAACACCTAGGTTATAATATTTGCATTTGTTAGGTGGAGTCCCTCTTGTAGTTGGGTTTAGCTCATAAGAGAAAACAGTCATTCTTGAAGGGGGGAACAAGTATGATGAGCTCTAGGATGCCTTCAGCATATTATAAGGAGGCTACGTAGTTGGGGGAGGGAATTGAAAGAAGCCTAGCAAATTTACTAAGATGAGAAGACAAAGCACAGAGTTTGAAAGGCCAAAACAGCTAGAATTTGCATAGCAGACTGCGGGTGAGGAGGGCGATGAATGACAAAAAGCGCTGGAGTTTTTTAGCTTTTTAATTGAGTACTGCTCTGCTCTTGTGTGAGAGGAAAGAATCTAAGTCTGGGAAACAAACCACCTGAAAAAAGACTGAAACATTCCTGGATCTTAAGCAAGGCTTAGAACAATGCCTTTCCCCAGCAGGATTTCTTGAGTGAGCTGTCTTTGAGCTGTCGTCCCAGCTTGGGCGACAGAGTAAGATGCAATCTTAAAAGGAAAAGAAAAGAAACCATATCAAAATTTGTGTCAAAAGGCTGAGTGATCATTAGCTTAGGAAATGGTCTCAAAGAACCAAGATTCCATCTTAAGAAACTGGGTGTGTGAGTGATACAAATTAAACCCAAAAGGGAGCAGAAGGGAAGAAATAATACATATAAAAACAAGAATCAGTTAACTTGATTAAAAAAAAGAAAAGAAGTAGGACAAAAATCTATGGAACCAAAGCTGGTTCTTTGAGAAAATCAATAAAATTGATTAACCACTTGGCAACTGATCAGGAAAAAAAAAGGCACTGTTTACTAAGCCAAAAATGAAAAAGGGAACATCACTACAGATTTTACAGACATTTAAGGAATAATAAAACATTATGAAAAACTTTTTGCCAATAAATTCAACAACTGACAAAATAGAAAAATTCTTTACTATGAAAAAAACCAAAGTCCTCTAAAGAAGAAATAGATAATCTGAAGAATCCCATATCTACAAAAAAATTTATTAAAAACCTTTCCATAAAGAAAACTGCAGGCCCAGATGCTTCAAGTGAATTTTATCAAATGATTAAGAAATAATAATATCAATTCCATACAAATTCTTCCAGAAAATAGAAGAGTAAAACTTTTCAATTTATTTTACAATAGAATAATTTTCCTGATTCAAAATTCATACAAATATATTACCAGAAAAGTACAGATCACCATTCTCATAAATATACGTGCAAAAATTCTTTACTAGAACGTTATAAGGGCAACCTACCAATATTTTAAAATTATAATATTTCATGACTAAGTTTTATTCAAGGAATAAAAGATGGATTTAATATGTGAAAATTAATCCTTGTAATTTACCAATTAGCAGCTTTAATAACCCAAGCAATATAATTATCTCAAAATGCAATAACAACATTTGACAAAATTCAACATTTATCCATGACAAAACCTCTCAGAAACTAAGGAAGGAAAAAAGAACTTCAAACTACCAAAACAAACAAACCTTACAACCAGCATCATATACGTGGTAAAGATGGAATATTTCGCTTTTAAAATCAGAACAAGGTTGTCCACTCTCGCTGCTAGTATTCCACATTGACTTGTATATTCCACCTAATGTGGTTAGGTAAGAAATAAAAAGCATACAGATTAGAAAAGAAGAACTGTTTATTTTGCATCATGATTATTTATGTGGGAAATTCTAAAGATTTTTAAAAGCATCTGTAAATAACAAATGAGTTCAGAAAGATCACAGCTTACAAGGTCAACATACAACCAATCTATCATATCTTTATATACTAACAAGGAATAAATGGAAATGAACATTTTTAAATGCCACCTAAGTAACATTTTAAAAATATAAAATACTTAGGGAGAAATGTAATAGGTGCATGATGAAAATTAAAGAATATTGTCTTGTTCCCTCATTGTCTCTACCTGCTAGGACACAAGTTTCATGAGACTGGGACTTGATATTTCTTATTCACTGATGTAATCCCTCCTTCAGTGTTCTAGTACCTGGGACATAGCCCATGCCCAGAACAAAAGGTAGAAGAAGACAGGGAAGGAGGAAGGAAGAGCAAGCGCATTTATTTTGATCTATTTAGGCAAGGTCACTGAAACATTGAAATCCTACCCCAACCCTCCCTTCTGTTTGGGGTTCTTGAGTATACCATATGCACAAGAGGCAATGTGAGGCTGTAGCACATTTTACTGTTGTTGGTCCCTGGCCCCAGTTGGCATTTAGCAAGTCAGCTGAGGATGCCTTTTTTCACTCTAGTGAGCATTATTTGTTGGTTCTACCTCCCAACAAACCCCCATACTCCAAATTCCTTACTGTATCCAAGGCTGCCAGACCAGCTCATGTCACCATTATCTCTCCATCAACAATTGCAGAAGTCTTTGCCTGCTTCCCTGATGCCACCTCTCTTCAAAACAACCTGGATGCTCTTTTAGAAACACAGATCTGACCATGCCCAAAGCCTCCTTGGAACAGAAGCCATGACCCCTAAGGCCTAAGGCATCTGGGCCATGTCTGACCTGCTCTCTTCCACTCATCATGACTCTTCTGCAATGACTGCCTTGCAGTTGTCATAGCACCTGACTTTCTTCCCTCCCTCACATCCACAGGTCCTGTTCTCTGCCTGAAACATACTTCCCTAAGCTGGTTCTTTCTTATTCTTCAGAAATCAGCCCCAAACATTACTTCCTCAGAGAATTATAAGACCTCTCCACTATGAAGCACCTATTATGTATGCATTTTTGTGTTTGTTTTGTTTAAAGTCCCTCTTCCACCTAGGTTTAGGCATCATGATGGCAGGAACTTTATTTATTTATTTATTTATTTGCAGTTTTTGGCCGAAGCTGGGTTTGAACTTGCCACCTCTGGCATATGGGGCTGGCGCCCTAATCCTTTGAGCCATAGGTGCCACCCAGGAATCATAACTTTTTTAACTACTATGTCTTCATTACCCAGTACCCAAAAGGTGCTCATTAAAATTGTTAAATGAGCCTAACCCTCATTTCAGATCCCACTTCAATATGAAGGAAGCCAGAGCAACCCTTCTAGGGAGAAGCAGAAGTCTCGAGTCAGAGGAAATAAACATTGATGTATGTCTCCTTTGAAATAAATGAAGGTAGGCTAGACCACTTGCCAAGAAACCATCTCCTGATCAGCTGGTACCACTGAGAAGACAGATGCATTAGTAGTGAGATTAATAGAGGGAAATGGTTGGTTTGGTAATTTCCTAGAGAGTAGGGAAGAAAGAATTCAATTTTTCTCTCAAGCATTTCATTCCAACTTTTCTTAAAACTCAATAGTCACATAGTCAGAAAATCTGTGAAACTCTACTGTGTTTTAGTGAAATATTTCCCTGAAGATAAACGTCTGTTCACCTGAAACCAAGAACCAAACTTTTCCTCACTCTCCTTCGAACCACAGAAACCACTGTTTCTGTTTGTTTGTCTTTGGACTGCTCTTTACCTGTATAATCTTAAGCACTTACCCCATGTCTTAGAGTAAGTAAATGCTAATAAGTAAATGAAGGGATGAATGAGTAAAGAATATACAACCATGAATGGTATAATTCCTTGACAACTGGCAAAAAAAACATAATAGAAGGTGACCCTCACTTGTGTTTACACACCTGTTCCTTGGCACATTGTATTAGTGGAATTTATGAGCTAACACTTCAGAATAACCATTTCTAGCACTTTATAGTTCACTAACATTGTCTTCCCCATGGCCTCCTCTCATAATTAGCACAAAGAATGGGTTGTAGCTGCTTTTCAGAGTGCAGTTTTACTACTGTACTTTCTCTCTGCCAAGTGACAAAGAGCTGAGCTTCATAGGTGTCTGCTGGAGGCCACTTTTGCTACAAGGAAGAAACAGGCTAAATTCTTCACCTGCATTGGTTCAAATCCTAAAGATGCACTTTATCCCATCAGTGATGCATGCAAAGTCCTGTCCCTTCATTCACACTTCCTCTAGCTGATTTAAAAATATTATTTCCTGAACTAGCACCAGTTCAAATGAAATATGAAAACTGGAATCAAGGCCTAGGGGAGACATTGTTAAAAGTTATGCTAAAGAGATGAGCAAAGATACAGAGACAGGAGGAGCCAGGCCAGACCAGGGCTATGTGACTCCGACTTAGATGAGCTACTCACTTGCATCAGGATGGAGGAAGCCTGCCTGAGATCAAGACAGCAGACCTCATCCATGGCGCATCAAGAGGAAGGAGGAAGCTTTAACTGAGTTCGTATTTGTGGACATGAGAATCAAATAAGTAAGAAGGCACCGCAATGGAGTCACTTGACATTTTGGAGGCATTTTGATTTCTCTACAAAGAGAAATCTTTACTGATTGTTGTAGGTTGCCCGGGCAGCTTACAACAATTATATTTTCAAGGATGATGAGAAAGTGTAAATTACCTGGGGATTTTGCTTTTATGAAAGAAAAGCTACCCGAAAATAGATGACTAAAAAAGCTGACATTCTCCTCTACTCAGGGATCAAAAAGCTCAGAATCCATATTGGCAAGTGCTGCTTCATTTAGAAAGGAGAAGCTATTGATCAAATATGGCTTTCCATCCCAGAAACCAAATTAGAGCCTGAGAATGCCCCTTTCTTTCAATTTGCTTGAATAATCTGTTTAAAAGGCCCTGTAAAAGCCCAGTCTGAAATATCCCTGCCCTACCACTAAGTTACACCAAAATTTTTTTACAAAGATAGGAATTTATTTTCATCTTGGCCTTCTTTTGTTAAGGCAAATCTCCAGAAAGAAGTAAGGCTTTAAGCTTATCTTAGTTCATAACAGCGTCTTGATATAATAGAGCATTATCTAACATTTGAACAATCATTTATAGTCTTCAAAGCACTTCCACTTTCATTATTGCGCTTAATCTTCACTGTAACAACAGAGCCTACTACAATAAATGATATTGGGAAAACTGGATATCCACATGTGGAGAAATGAAACCAGGCCTTTATCTCTCATTGTATTAATATAGTAATCATCTCAACAGATGCAGAAGAAGAATTAGACAAAATTCAACATTCTTTCATAATAAAAACTCTCAATAAACTAAGTATATAAGAAATGTGCCTCAACACAGTAAAGACCGTATATGACAAGCCCACAGCTAACATTATAATTAATAGTGAAAAGCTGAAAACTTTCCCTCTAAGATCAGGAATAAGACTGGTATGCCTCCCTTTGCCACTTTTATTCAATAGAATTCTAGAAATCCTAATCAATAATTACCCTAGAAAGAGAAATAAAAATCATCTAAATCATTAGTAAAATTGTCACTGTTTGCAGATGGCATGATCTTATATATAAATAACCTTGAATGTTCCACCAAAAAAGCTATTAGAATTAATAAATTCAGTAAAGTTGCAGGATATAAAATAAACCTAAAATCTCATTAACATTTCCACACACCACCTTTGAATTATTTGTAAAAGAATTAAAAGCAGTCATGTTTACAACAGCATCAAAAAATAGGAAAAAATTAAACAAAGGAGATGAAAGATCTATACACTGAAAACTGTAAAATCATTGATGAAAGAAATTGAAGAAGGCACAAATAAATGAAAAGATATTGCATATTCATGGATTTAAAAAAAATTGGTCTATTGATTGAATTCACTTCCTATCCAAATTCCAATGGCATTTTTGCAGAAATAGAAAAATATCCTAAAATTCATGTGTAGCCACACAGGACCCTGAATGGCCAAAGCAACCTTGAGCAAGAAGAACAAAGCAAGAGGTATTACACTATCTAATTTCAAAATATACTATAAAGCTATAGTAATCAAAAGGCATGGTACTAGCATAAAAACAGACATATAGACCAATGGAATAGAGTAAAGAGCCTGGGAATAAATTCACAAATTTATGGTCCTTTGATCAACAAAGATGCCAAAAACACACAATGGGTAAAGGACAGTTTCTTCAATAAATGGTGAAGAAAGAAATTGAACCCTTATTTCACACCATATGCAAAAATCAACTAAAAATGGATTAAAGATTTAACTGTAAGATCTGAAACCATAAACGACTAGAAGAAAACATAGGGAAAAGCTTCTTGACATCAGAAGTCATGAGAAGTTATATTTTGGACAAGTTCCAAAAGCACAGCCAACAAAATAAAAAATGGGTCAACTAAAAATCCTCTGCATGGCAAAGAAAACAACCAACAGGTAAAGAGACAACCTATGAAATTGGAGAAAATATTTGCAAACCATACATCTATAAAATTCATAAGGGGTTAATGTCAAAAATATATAAGGAACTCAAACAACTTAATAGCAAAAACTCACAAATAACCTAAATTTAAAATGGGCCAAAGACTCAAATAGACATTTATTAAAGAAAGACATGCAAGTGGCAAAGAAGTATATGAAAAAATGCACAACATAAAAAAAAGAAAGAAAAAATGCACAACATCATTAATCATCAAGGAGATTCAAATCAAATCACAATCAGGTATAACTTCACATGTGTTAGAATGGCTATTCTCAAAAAGACAAAAGGTAAAGAATGTTGATGAAAATGTGGAGAAAAAGTGACCCTTTGCACACTGTTGATGTGAAATGTAAGTTGGCATGACCACCATGGAAGACACTTTGGAGGTTTCTCAAAAAAATTAGAAATAGAACTATCATATGATCCAGCAATCCCACTTCTGCATATATGTTCAAAGAAAATAAAATTAGTGTCTCCAAGAGATATCTACATTCTCCCGCTTATTATAGCACTATTTACAGTAGCCAAGATGTGAAATCAATCCAAGGTGGTATATACATCCAAAGGGATACGTGCAATATGCAGCCTTTTAAAAGAAAGAAATATTGTCATTTGCAATGTGGATAAACTTTGAGGACTTTATGCAAAGTGAAATAAACCAGGCCAGAAAGATAAATATTGTATGATCTCACTTATATGTGGAATCTGAAAAAGTCTAACTCCTATAGGCAGAGAGTAGAATGGTGGCTCTAGGGCTGGTGGATGGCGATTGGGAGTTGTTGATTAAAGGTTACAAAGTTTCAGTTTTGCAAGACCAATAAATTCTCAAGATCTAATGAATAGGTGGCATGGTGACCATAGTTAACAATACCATATTGTAACTTGAAATTTGCTAAAAGAGTAGATTTTAAGTGTTCCTACCACACAAAATAATGTTAACTATGTGAGGTGATGGATAGCTTGATGATGGTAATTGTTTCATAATGTGTACAGATATCAAAACATCAGATTGTACATCTTAAATATATGTAACTTTTTGTCAATTTTATTACAATAAAGCTAAATTAAAGAAAAAAGGCATTTCAACTTTCATCATTGCATTCGATTTTCATCATGAAAATAGAAGCTACTATGGTTTGTGTCTGGGCACTTTTCCTAACAGATACCATCACAACAACTCCACCAGGGAATTACTTGCTTTACAATTTAGAGACCAAGGTTTAGTTATGGGACACTTGCTTGAGATAAAGCAGAAGGTGTCAGGCAAAGTGGCAGTGCAATGTCAGGCTAGGCCACCTGTCAAGGCTCTGCCTTTCTTCCTATCCTTAATATATCTAGATTCCTAGGGAATCTATAGTCACCTTTTGAGGGATTTTGAAAGTCTACAAGAACTCAAAATTTTATGTTTCCTTTCTTTCTTTTTCTTTTTTTTTTTTTAGCCATCATCTTAAAATTAACATAGGTACAAGAGCTTGTTCTGGGTCACCCAGATGACCAGCACTGAATAGAACACAGTTTTGGAGTTTCAAGCCTGTTTTTGCTTAAGTTGATTTCAGAGGATTCTATGGTACAAAGGTACACGCCACATCCTAGACACATAGCCCAAATGATGCCACAGTTTCCTTTGTAAAAGGAATGGCAGTGATGTGAGTGTAGGGTGTAGTATGAGGACTAAGACACCAGGCCTGGCTCACATTGCCTGAGAGTATGGAGCCCAAAGGATCACGAGCCACTACATTCAGAAGCTTGGGCACGTCTCAAGCATCAATATTGTTGCAGCAAAACAATGGCGTCTGTCACATTAAATTATAGTTAATTAAAATTGCATCTGATTTTATGGATTTATTTGTATTTTACTGCTTTTTTTTTTTCTTTTGAGACAGAGTCTCATTATGTTGCCCTCAGTAGAGTGCAATGGCATCACAACTCACAGCAACCTCAAACTCTTGGGCTTAAGAGATTCTCTTGCCTCAGCCTCCCAAGTAGCTGGGACTACAGGCGCCCAACACAATGCCCAGCTATTTTTTTGTCTTTTAGAGACAGAGTCTCATTTTGTTACCCTCAGTAGATTGCCATGGCATCACAGCTCACAGCAATATTCAACTCTTGGGCTTAGGTGATTCTCTTGCCTCAGCCTCCCGAGTAGCCGGGACTACAGGCACCTGCCACAATGCCCGGCTATTTTTTGTTGCAGTTTGGCAGCGGTCAGGTTTAAACCCACCACACATGGTATATGGGGCCAGCACCCTACTCACTGAGCCACAGGTGCTGCCCTACTGCTATTTTTAGTTTTAGAAATTCATAATACTATAGGCATCAGGTGTTTGAAGTTCATGGTTGTTTCACTGACCCTATAATAAAAAATGATTAAGTAGACACCTGAAGTTTATTTCATTTTTTTCCCCTCTCGAAGGTGTTCAACCATTGTTTGAGTCCAAGATGATATTCAACCTGTTACATCTATATTTATGAAAAAATGGGTATTATCCGCCCTCGTTTTCCAGATGAGGGATTGGAGTCCACACAAAAATGATTTGCGTAATATTACTCCTTTGATCACTATTCAAATCGTACCAGAATCCCAAGCCTCCTGTGGCAGTAGAGGTAGATCACTGGTGGCCCACAGCCAAGTTTCCTGCTCATCCTACAAAGTATAAATATTAAGATATTTCACTTAATTATCCTGATTTTCTGGTTTCTCTTGAAAGATTATGAGTATGACCGACATTCCTACATTACGATCACTACAGACCTTGGAGCAGCTATTCTCCATTGGTGGACTCTACCCCGGCACCTCTCAAATCTCCTGCGATCCTGCTCCAAAGCACAGTCTGATTCAGAACATCCAGGGTGGGGCCAAAGATTCTGACAAGCTCCCAAGTGGCATTACTACTCTAGGTCCAGACATCTGGCTCTGATCTCTCCTGTCTCTATATTCCACTTTCAAGAATGCTTCTGTTTACATTAAACCCGGCTGGATAATCAGGATAATCTCTATATTTTAAAGTCAGATGACTAGCAACTTCAATTCCATCTCCAACCTTCATTCTCCTTTTGCGTGTCTCCAAATAAATTTGCTGATTCTGAGGATCAGGACATGGACATCTTTGGGAAGCCATTACTTTGCCTGACACTTTGAGTACATATGCTTTATTCAAGTCAGGTTAATTTCACTTTTCCATCCTACCCAAAGCCCTGATCAGAGAGGCAAAGTCATTAAGACCTAGTCACTCCAGCACTCAGTAATGTCAACTCAGGCCTTTGTTTTTCTCAGTAAAATAAACAGCAGTCAGCTTCTGTCCGATTGCCTTACACAAACAGGCTGACAGAGAGCCCTTTGGGCCCTAATAGCTTCTACAAAGCCAGTGAGCATCTACTCAAGCCCACACCAGCTCAGAGAATTGAGAAGGTCATGAACACACGTCTGATTTTAAAATCAGAGCTAAAACTGGCAAAGATGATGCAACTAGAAGACTCACACCGCTACTGGGGACAGTGTCAACTGCAGCAACCAGTTTGGAAAACTATTTAGCAGCATCAATAAGAGCTGAACATGTGCATACTAAATGGTCTCCCAGTTCTATTTCTAAGTATACACCCAGCAGAAATGAGTACAGAGATTCACTAAAAGGCAAGCACAAGATCATCCGCGGGAGCTCTACTCATGAACTTTTCAACCAAAAGTTCATTAACATCTGTGAATAAGTTGTAGTGTATTTATGCAATGAAATACCATTCAACAATGAGGGAAAAAATGATAATTAAAATAACGTGGATAAAACTGGCAAAAATAATGTTGAGTAGAAGCAACCAGGTGCATTTCACTCTGTACCTGTGTATCAAAAACACATCGTGTACCTTAAGTATATACCATTAAATGAATGAATGACTAAATGTATGGTGCCCTGGAGGGAAAAGAAGCCAGATGCAGAGTCCACATTTTCTGATTTCCTTTAGTTCATAGCAGGAAGTTTGGATCTACATTGTTAGGCCAGAGGGTTAGCTGGGCAGCGGGGAAATGGTCAGTAAGTGGGAGGCAGCATCAGGGAACTTCCGGGGTCCTTGTATTGTTCTGATTTCTGACCTAGCAGTTTGTCCCATGAGTATTGTTCAATTGGTGATCATTCCCATGCTGTAGGCTTAAAATTTGTGCTTTGCGAATGTATGTTTTATTTGAATAAAAGTTTACTTTTTAAAAGGAAAAAAAAATCAGAGCTAAACCACGACATATCAGGGCAGTGAGCATTTTCTGATGCAAGACAACAATATTGCTTCCTTGCTGAGAAAGCAGGAGCCACCTTCGCCAGGCAAGTGAGGCACCAAGTATGGGGTGATTAATCTTCATGTCTTCAGTTACTGGGGGGGGAGCACAGTGACTGGTGCTGTGAGGGCTCCACTGAGGTGCACACTTGGCCTCACCTGAACTCTCTTTCTGTTGAATTACAGACAATGTTCAACCCTGATGGCAAGAGTTCTGATGGCCTCACGGATATGGAACTCTGGCACAAATCTTAGAAGGTGAGTCCTAGTACAAAGTCTTTGCTTTCAAATTCTAATATCCAATTTTTCTCTCAGGTCCTGCTACACAAACTCTGGTGATGCTATGAGCTGGAATCTAGAAAAACGTTTTCCCTTTGACGTACTCTTAAATCCATGTGCTTCACAAATATTGGAGAACCTAGGAACATGTAATTGTGGTAACAATGGGAAACACAAAGTGACCACCGCCCCCATATATGTTTCCTGTAACGTTCTCATGCTTTAAATTCTCAGGCTGGGAGGAGTTGAAACCAGAACATTATAATCTTTCTGTTTCACTAACCTTTTTACCTTTTGAGTTGTATCCTGAAAACAGCAGATTCTTTGCAGAATAACAATGCCAAGAATGGCCAACCCTCACTAATCTATGATTTTTGAATTTGTCATTTTGCATAAGTTGTTTTTAACACAACCTGACTTAATTCTTGAATGCCTTATATAAACCCCTACTCTCACATACTTACAGAGATGGGAAGTGTTTTTCTTTTTTCTTCTTTGAGATAGAGTCTGATTCTGTTGCCCCTAATAGAATGCTGTGGCGTCAGCTTGGCTCACAGCAACCTCAAACTCCTGGGTTCGACTGATCCTCTTGCCTCAGCCTCCTTCTGGGACTAGAGGCACCCACCACAATACCTGGCTATTTTTATTTTCTCTTTTTAGTAGAGACAGAGACTTACTCTTGCTCAGGCTGGTCCTGAAAGCTCTAAGAGGGATCCTCCCACTACAGCCTCACAGGGTGCTAGGATTACAGGGTAAGCCCTTGCACCTGGCCCAGGAAGAAGTATTTGAGACAGTTTCTTCCCTATATCTCACCTGATATCAACCTTGATAAATTCTTCCTGGGCAATATTGCCTACCTCAGTAATTGGCTTTGTGTACAACTGTACCTCGTCCATTGTTCTGTTGGGGTTACATTTGGAAATTAATTAGTAAATCAAGTGATTATAGGCAACAACTTTTGGAAACAAAGAACATAAAACAGAGTGTTAAAAGAAAAACAAATGCAAAAGAGGAGATATAAAGAAAAAACTCCAAAAAGGAGATGTCTGTGCATAGATGGAGTTATCTGGGATGAGATGGAGATGTTATTTCTGAGACAGAGATACCTGCTTGTCTGAAAAGGAGCTATCCATGTTGACATGGACTTACCTGGGCTGAGATGGTGGTATCTTTGTGGAGATGGAGAATACAGGTGGTGTGATTAAGAGACCTGTGCAGAGATGGAGATAGCTGAGCTGATCTGGAGACACTTAGACTAGATGGAATTATCTGTGCTGAGATAGAGGTAAGTGGGTGGAGATTCAGATATCTGGGTAGAAATGGAATTACCAGTGAGGAAGACATGGTTATTCATGTGCTAGGATGAAGATACCTGGGGCGACATGGAGATAGTAACTCTTAAATGGTGTTATCTGTGCCAAGATGGAAACTCCTCTCCGTACACGAGACACCTGAGTGGAGAAGGAAGATCTGTGTGAAGACAGAAAGACCCACGCTGAGATGAAGATATTGATCTAAGATGGAGTTAACAGTGCCAAGATAGGAGCTAGGATAAGAGGGAGTTCTGTAGGCTTAGATGGGGGGACGCCTTGTGAGAGGGAGTAACTGTGCTAAGACAGGGATACCTGTGCCAAGCTCAAGGTGGACTGAGATAGAACTATCCACACTGAAATATACTGCCTGGTGCTGAGGTCAAGGTCTCCGTGGAACATGGAGTTAAATGTGCTGCCATGAGTATACCTAGAATGAGGTAGGGAGACTTGACTCCAATGGAGTTGCCCCTACTGAGGTGAAGATACCTGTGCTGACACTGATGTCTTACCTTGAGATATACCTGTTCTGAAATAGAATTACCTGTACTAAGAAGAAGGTACCTTGAATTAGGTGGAATTATCTCTTCTGAGCTAGAGGTCCGTGGTCTGAGATGAAGGTGGACAGAAATGAATATTTCTGGCATGACACAGAGATATGCCTTCTGAGATGGAGGAGCCACGGCTGAGATGGAGAAACTTCTACTGAGATGAAGTCGCCTAAGCTACTCGCAACTTCCTGGGCTGAAATGGAAATATTAGTACTGACAGGAAGACACTGTCATGTAGGAACATACTGTGGAGACAGCGAGGGGAACAAGAGTGTGCTGAGACAGATGGAACAGTGCTAAGATCCAGATACCTGGGCTGTGACAGAATCATCTGTGTGGAGACAGAGTTTTCTAGTCTTGATGGATATATTTACTCTGAGACAGATGTAGTCACTGAGGTAGAGATTTCAGGGGTGAGGTAGATCTACCTACTTGGAGCTAGAAGTACCTGACCTGTGTTGGACAACCTGGCAGATCCCTAGGTGGAGACGATTGTTAAGTGGCTGAGATGGAGATACTTGGCCAGAGGTGTATACACCTGGGAAGATGTAGACATACTTGGAGTGCAATGTAGTTACATCACCAGCCATGGAGGAATGTGAGCTGAGAGGAATTACCCATGCTGAGATGGGGATACCGGGGCTGAGACAAGGTGCCTCTCCTGAGCTGGAAACCCATCACTGAAGTTGAGCCAGGGGTGCTGAAATGGAGACAGCGTGGGCTGAGATGGAGATACCTGGCCTGTGATGCACTTACCTGGGAGTAGGTGAACATGTGTGTGCTGACATGGAGATTTCTGTGCTGAGGTGGAAATACCTGGGCTGATAAAACACCTGGCTGACATGGAGACACTGTTGCCTCAAGTGCGATACCTTGGCTTTGATAAAAATACTTCTGCTGAGTAGAGGATGCCGGGCTTTGATGACATTATCTTGAACTGGCATGCAGATAGCTATTCTGAGATAGGGATTCTGGGTTCAGAAGCAGTTACCATTGTTCACATGGAGCTGTCTGTGTTCCATTGGAGAGACCTGTGCTGAGATCAAGATTGCCCTGCTGACAAGGAGATTCCTGGGCATACAAGAAGTTATGTCGAGAGGAGGAAACATGGGCAGAGATGAATATACCTATGCTGAGAGGGGCCTATCAGTGCTGAGTTCCAGATCCTGACCTGTAATGTCATCATCTGTGTTGACAATCTGTTCTCAATGGATAATACCTGTACTGAGATGGAGTTACTTGGGATGAGATGGAGATACTTAGCCAAAGATGGATATACCTTTATTGAAATGGACATACCTGTGCTGAGACAGAGTTTCCTGTGTTGAAGGACCAAGGAGTCCATTCTCCTGTCACCCAAACCAATCAATGGAGAAGCAGATGAGAGATCAACAATTCACTTTTATTCACAGAAGAGTCAGCAGTTATAGGGAAATAGCAAGAATATCACCTTAAAAGATGGTTCTGCCCTTCTCTTTCCCCTTGTCACTTTTATATGCTCACAGTAAGCATTAGTGATGTTATTATTTGTTATAGTATATGTCAAACAGATTCCCCCTCATAGATTACAAAGTTACACAATATTTTCCTTTCTTAAAGTGGTTATATCTTCAAAGCTTTTTCCATTTAAGACTAAATTTATAGTTAGTCACACTTCACTGGGTGCACGGAGCGCCCTGTGTCCTTGACTTGGGTGCCATGGAGTCCAGTTCCCCAACTTATCTGACAGGAGGCCCTGGAAGTGAATAAACCATCTCCAGGTGTCACCGCCTAGACTCCTCCAACCTTGGTCGGGCCTGACCAGTAGCGCCCTGTGCGAAATGGCCATTGGGCTAACAGTGGCTGGTAACATTCCCCTTCTTTGTGTTCACAAGTCCATATCTATGAACCCTTGCATTGTCTTAGCATGGAAACAATAGTTATAATTTAGGGCATTAACTTTGGGGTCATAAGGCACTTTAGTGAGTACAGAGACGTGAAAGCAGATGTGGTTTGTACAGAGCAACACACACGGTAACACATTAGGACACCTGAGCCCCGCTCCCAATGTTCGGTAATCAGGACCACAGTGTTTGTACTTCAGCATCAAAGAATTCTTCTCTTCGTGTCCCGGATTGTATTATTAATAGTTTGCACATTTACTTTTCATTAATTAAGCATTATCTGAAAAATTTAAAACAACACATATTTCTGAAATCTTGGTACCCATAATTATGTTTTAGTAATTAGTTGACTGTGGCTTGATTTTCTGATACCATTTCTTTAACCTAGCTCAATTCTGAACTAATTGTGTTTGTAGTTTGATAAGTAGCATTTGAGGCTTATAGCATAGGCCAAGTGACTAATAGTCATAGAAGGCTTCACAAAAATAGATAAGGAAATATATTTGACTGGCTGAACAGGTGCACGTCACTACGGCAGGTGCTGGGCGGGTGTAGTTCTCAAGTATATCTACCGGGTGCTTCTGGCGAGTTCTAGATGTCCTGCATACAGGACAAGAAGGGTGTTAGATGCCAAATAATGCAGTGGCCACCAGTGCTATTAGCTGGGACATAAGGGTATGCTCGAGGCCCACAAAGCAGAAAGCACCGTTAGGCAGATTTGGGTGTACAAAAGCATAAGACGAGGTGGTTGATTGATTACACAGGAGGCCTAGGTATGTGAACTGCCACCAATTTTAGATAAACTATTTGTTAGTACTTCTCATGGTAACATGTTCTTCAGTCATATATATCTAAGTAAGTTATACTTTTGTCTTAAGACTTCTAGAGGGTACTCACCCCTACTGAGTAAGAGGTAAACACCTGTTTTACATAGGTTCCTCCTGCTAAACAAAAATCTGGTATATTTATTACAAGGTGAACTAAATAAGTCAGAAAGGTGGAGTGTCTACACTTTGAGAAATTATTACTGTCCAAGTTAAACTAACTAAGAAGGTGGAAGGACGCGGCACTTTAACTGCGCCCTCATGTCCTCTCTCTCCATCACGGTCCCCAAGTCGTGGTCAGGTGCAGAGTAAGGGCAGTAGATTTGGGGACATTGTTACTTTAGCTGTGTGTGTGTGTTAATGACCTTCCTTTGTAGACCAAACATCTGGTTGGTCCTTGGGAACCCCCTTCATACATCTTCTTTTCTTCCTTGGAAGCCCCTCCCTAGGGTCTTAATCAGGCTATTCCCCAAATATCCCAAGTTAGTGTGAGGTATGACCACATCTGTCTGTCCATGGCAGAAAGTCCCTGGGTCATTGATTAGCTTTCAAGCCACTTATGAGGTCTCAATCAGCCCCAATTCCCATGTTACCTCAACATGACAACGTAGTATAACAACAGGCCAGTCCAAAATTGCCAAAATCATCCAGCTATATCCTCCACCCACCGACCCTGCTAGTGTCTCACTAACTGCCTGATTTAATATTTCCCCTCTGACTAGCAGAATCCCATTCTTTGAGAAAGGGGCCCCTTACCGCTCTGACTGCTTCTTCACCGAGAAGGGGCAATGTGAGTAGTGGGCTCTGCGGTCAGCTCTCTTGTCAGGGCAGGAGTGGAAGTATATGGGGTTCAGTTGTTCATAAACATGGTTGTTTCATACAGGTAGATGTCTGGTTGTTGTAAATGTTGATACTCAGTGGGGACCAGCATCTATAAGCAGATAATTTCTAAGTGAGAAGAAATAAATCTTGTTATGCAACTGAAAATGCAGACCTGAGCTCGGCACCTGTAGCTCAAGAACATGCCCAGTTACTATAAAAGCCAGACAGAGCAGTGTCAATTTAAGAAAGAAAAGCAGCTGCTGTTTTAAAAAATAAAGAAGACCCCCACCCCTTTTGTTTGGTCCTTAGGTCTTCTGCTAAGTGCTGTTACCTTTTCTCAAGGACACCCATAACATAGTTTTTAGCAGCCCAAAAGAGAACCAGTTTAACTAACTTTCCATTTTAACTCTTACATTGGTAGATTGACTCTTTGAATTCTGAACTTCTGATACACACCCATTAGTTTAAACTCATGTATAAGAACAGAAATCCAAGAGGCTTCAAATATGTCTTCTAAATTAAGAAAAGAAAACTTTGTTGCTTTATCTAGAGAGTCCCTTTTCATTATAACTAACTTAAACAAAAGTTTTTCTAAATTCCCCCTCATGAACCTTCCCAACTTCCATGAAAAAACTTTCTACATTTTTAAATCCTTCATTTTTCTCTTAAATTTTCTTTCTTAAACCACCAGTTACTTTAGGACAAAATGTTTTCACACAAGATTCCTTCCTGTGCAGAATTGTTCTCTTTCCTTTTATCCTTTCTTAATAAAAGTATATCTTCATTCCTAGGTCTTTTATGCATCGCTCTCTCTCTGCCCCTACTTACTGGTATCATATACAAAGTCTCAGTTAAGCTTCTCCAAGAGTCTGAGAAATAAAATCTGTGATGTTAAATAGGTTAGGTGTTTAACTTAACCTTGAGATTTCATTCAAACAACGGGGTAAGGCGATTAGACTTAATCTCCCAGTGGCAGAGAAGCTGTAGAGTACGCAGGGGGTTGTATTTTACCTTCTACTCCAGAGATGGAGATAGGAGAGGAAGACAGAGGTCCTAAAATTCAGGGAGTGTGGAGGAAGTGGCCTTGGTGTTAATAAAACCATTTCGCTTACCTGTAACAGAGAGAGTGTTACCTGAGGCTCAGCCATCCCCGTGTGATGCAGTTGAGCTTGTTTCGAGGCTGGGGTCTGTCTGTCAGACTGAGGAGGTCCTAGAGGGTCCGTGGGTATGGAGGATGCTGGCTCAGGGGGCCCCACCACTGCTGGGTGCAAACTCCTCTCCCTGGCGCATTTCTCTCCAGAGACCCTTCTGGTGCAGAGGAAGCAGGGTGCAGACCCCAGAGCAGGAGGCATTCTTATTTTCTTGCCTGAACCTACAGGGTACCTGTGTTTCTGGAAAAATTCTACCACAGTGTTAGCCACCATTCAAAAAGCTTCTCTCTGCTCCTGGGCCTGCTCCCCGCACTATATCCGCTCTCTCTCATTCTCTGTCTCCATCTGGTTATCAAAGACCACGGAAGGCCAGGTTTGGAATTCTGCTTGAGGATTCTAAGGTTCCCTTACTAGCTTTTAGAGGTTATGACAAATACCAGGGACTGACTGAGAGATAAAGTGCACTGCCAGGATAGATTGCCCCTCCCTAATGTCAGGATCTAAATGGAAAGGAGGGAGTCGGAAGAGACACCTTGTCTGGAAGCTGAAGACAAGGTTGAAAGCAGGCAGAGTATGTAGATCAGAAAGTCCAGCCTTGAACCTCCACAGGGTATAAAGAAAAAGCATTGAAAATAAAAGTGCATCAGTGAGATCTCCTTCTCTCGGCTGGCTCCCTGGCCAAACTGAGTTCCCTGCTGGGTTTTAGATGGGGATACCACCTTCAGATCCCCTTACATCAGGCAGGGAAATGTTGACTCTCTCGGCTTCCCTTCTGGAGCTGAAGGGAGCATAAAGTATTGGCCACACAAATTTCATGCCTCTTGCTTACCAGCTTATGATGATCACCCTCACTCTGAGCTATAACCTTATTCCCAAGTGGCTTGACATCTCACCCTCCTTTTTTTCCAGAACCATCAGAAGATTCCCTTCTTTTCTTGCATATATATTAAGGAAAGACATAAAAATCAGTAAATATGGATCTCATTTTGCTGACTGTAGACAAAACAATTCAAGCTGTAAAATACTACAATAATTAACTGTTCAAGGGCCATCTTTCCTTAGAGCCCAAAATATACGTAGAATAGACAGTGTTATTATAGAATGTTAATTTCCTTTTAGTCAGAGAGTAATATCCATAAGTGGCCCAAGCATACAAGATTCACCCCAACAGGCTTGCTTCTGGGTATATACACATACAAACAGAGACAAATACTACACATACAAACAGATACCAGGTGTGTACACAAACAGAAATAAAAGCTAGAATGTAGGGGCTGTTGTATCAATTCTTTGACAAAGCTCTATTTGTTAAGAAGTATAGTAATTCAATGATCCATTCAATGGGCATTTCTCTTCACCTTTAAGATTATACAAAGCCCAGATCATGTTATAGTAAAGCCTCATCTCTTCCTTAGTCATAAGTGGGTATCCATAAAATGATCAATCACATGGGACATGAGTCAACAGTCTGTCTTCTGAAACCGACAACTTAGCTCTCATAGTTGGGGTCCACAGAAAATATACCTAGAAAACGAATGAGGTCTCTAACCCCTGTGCATACCCAGGGACCCTAACCCCTATGCACAATCACACAAGGACTCTAACCCCAGTGTACAACCAGACAGGGACTATAACCCTGTGTACAACCAGACAGCTACTCTAACCCTTGTGCACAATCAAACTGGGACTCTAACCCCAGTGTATCATAACCAGACGAGGACTCTAACCCCAGTGCACAACCAGATACTCACTCTAACTCCTGTGCACAACTAGACGGGGATTCTATCCCGGTGACAACCAGATGAACACTCTAACCCCAGTGTACAAGCTGACGGAGACTCTACCTCTGTGCACAAGCAGATGGGGACTCTACCCCCGTGCAAAACCAGATGGAAAAATTACTTTTATGCACAACCAAATGGGGACCCTAACCCCTGTGCATAACTAGAAAGGGACTCTAACCCCTTAGCGCTCCTGAATGAAAGTGGCCCTTTCCTAGTCACCAAAATATGTTACTGAGTCTATCTGCTTGTCACCCAAGTCAATCAGCAGAGACTTGGATAAGAGATTAACAGTTTTACTCTCATTTACAGAAAAGTCAGCAATTACAGGGAACAGTGAGGATATCTCCTCAAACAACTGTTCTGCCTTCTTCTTCGCCATTATTTTATATTCTCACAGTAAGCATTAGTTATGTTATTATTTGTTGTAGTATATAACAGATCCCCCCTTATAGATTACAAAGTTACACTATATCTCCTTTCTCAAAGTGGTTATATATCCAAAGCATTTTTGTTCTAGACTAAATAGGCAACACTTCATTGGGTCTTAGACTGGTACCATGGAGTCCAGTTCCCCAACTTACCTATAGCAGTAGGTCTTTGAAGTGAATAACCAGTCTCCAGATGTCAGCACCTACACTCCTCCAGCCTTGTTATTGCCTGACGTACAGGGAGTTGTATGAAATGGCCGTTCAAGTTAACAGTGGCTGATAACACCTGGGCTGAGACGGACAGACTGGGTTGATATGGAGTTATCCAAATTGATAAATTGATATGTAGAGTGTCTGGGCAGAGATGGATTTAAGTGTGCTGAATTAGAGGTACCTGCCCTGAAATGAGGATGCCCGGATGAGATGGATATAAATTGACTGAGGTTAAACCAACTCCAATGAGAAGACACCTGTGTCAAGATGGAGATGCCTCGGCTCCTGTGAAATAATCTGAGCTCACGTGGAGATACCCGTGTTGAGTGGAGAAACTAGGTTCACATGGAATTATCGGTGCGGAGCTGTGTTCCGATAGAGATACCTCTGCCAAGACCAAGATCCCAGGGCTGACAAAAAGATACCTGGGCGTAGAGTTATTTATGGAGCCGTAGCAATTCTGAGCTGAGATGGACATGCCTGTGCCAAGACAGATACCAATGTTGAGTTCAAGATACCTTGACTGTGACAAAATCATCTCTCTGTGGGTGGAATTGGTGGTGAAGAGATGGATTTCTCAGTTATGGATGGATATACCTAAGCTGAGTTTGACAACCTGGGCTCAGATCCCTGAGCTGAGATGGAGAGTCCTGGGCTGTGATGGACGCAAAGCTGCTAAGATGGAGATACCTGCCAAAAGGTGGATGTACCTGGGCTGAGCGGGACCTGGGTTACAATGGAGTTCTCCATGCTGAGTGGGAGATCGCATGGATATATGTAGCTTCACATGTAATTTTCCATGCTCAATAGACAAAGTTGGGATTAGATGGAAGTATTTTGGGTGCCATATCACATTCTGAGCTGAGGCAGATATATCTATGCTGAGACCAAGAGTAGCAACAAGTTCCAGATACCTGGATAGTGTCAAAATCATCTATGCTGAGACTGAAATGGGATGCAGAGATGAAGTTTTCTTTTCTTGATGGATGTACCTAGACAGAGATGGATCTATTGCTGCCGTGTAGAAGATCATGGGGTTTACATGAATATATCTTCCTGGAGGTGAAGATACTTAAGCTAGTTTGAAAACCTGCAGTGAGATGGAGTTCCCTGAGCTGAGATGAATGAAGTGGCTGTGATATATGTGCATAGCCAGAAGTGAGTATATTGGGGCTGGGAATGACCTATCTTGGTTGCCAAAGAGTTCTGTTACCAACCATGGATACACATGTGCTGAGATGGAATTACCTGTGCTTGGATATTGATAACTTGGGATAAATGGAGTTTTTGATGGAGCCATACTGAATTCTGAGTTAAGGTGGATATACCTGTAACAAGTCCCAAATTCCTAGCCTGTAATATAGGCATCTCGGTGAAGATGGAAATGGCAGTGCAGAGATGGACTTCTCTGTTGTCAATGGATATACAGTTGCTGAGTGGGAGATTGTGGGATGAAATGGAAACACATGCCTGAATCTGTAGATTCCTGTGATGAATATGACAACCTGGGCTGATAATGGACTTCCCTAAGCTGGGATGGAGATTCCTGGGTGGAGGTGAATTTAAAGTGGCTGAAATGGAGATACCTGTCCAGAGGTGGATATACCTGGGCTGAGCAAGACCTACCTTGGTTATAATGGAGTTCTATTTGTAGCCATGGAGATATGTGTGCTGCTATGGGTTTACCTGTGCTGAGATAAATATATCTGTGTTTTGAGAGTGTTACTTACTGTCCCATACCATATTCTGAGCCCATGTGAATATATACCTGTGCCAAGTCTCTGATAATTGGATTGTGAGAAAGTCTTCTGTTTTCTTTTCTCAGTGGATTTACTTGTGCCAACGTGGATATTCAGTTGCTGACATGGAGATTTTGTGGCTTACCTAGATATACCCGCCTGAAGCTAGAGATTCTTAGGCTGTGTTTGACAACCTGGCCTGATATGGGTGGGCAGACATAGTTTTTTTGTTTTTTGTTTTTTTTTATCACGATGGATATACCTGTGCTGAGTGGATATGCAGTTGCTGAGTTGGAGACTGCAGGAATAAGATCGACATACCTACCTGGAGCTGGAGGTACCTATGCTGAGTTGGACCACCAGGATTTAGATGGGAGTTCCATGCTCTGAGATGGCGATCCTGAAGTGAAGATGAATGTAAAGTGTATGAGATGGTGATACTGTCCACTGATATACCTGGGCTGAGTGAAACCTACCTTGGTCATAACAGACATCTATTTGCAGCTATGGAGATATGTGCACTGCTATGGAGATATGTGCACTGCTATGGAATTACCTGTGCTGAGATGGTTACACCTGTGTTTCGATGGAGTTACTCATAGTGCCATAGTATATTCTAAGCTAATGTGGTTATATCCCGCCAAGATAGAGAAGAGCACCTACCTTCTGATACTTGGGCTGTTTTGGAGTGATAGGTGTGCTAAAGCAATGGCCTTACAGAGATGGAATTTTCCTTCTCAATGGATATACCTGTGTAAGGTGGATATAAAGTTGCTGAAGTGGAGATTATGGTGCTTGCCAGGTTACACTAGCCTGGACGTGGAGACTCCTATGCTGTGTTTGACTTCCTGCACTGGGATGAAGATTTCAGAGCGGAGGTGAATGTAAAGCTGATGAAATGGAGACAGACACCTGTCCAGAGGAGGATATAACTTGGTTGAGCGAGCCCTACCTCAGTTACAATGGAGATCTGTTTGCAGCCATGGAGATACACGCACTTATATGGCATTACCTGTGCTGAGATATATATATCTGAGTTTAGACGGAGTTACTTACAGATTCTGAGCTGATGTGGATATATCTGTGCTGAGATGGAGAGCTGGATTGACTTCCAGATACACGGGCTGCGACAGAATCTTTTGTGTAGAGATGGAATTGGGAGGGCAGAGACAGCATTTTTTATCACAAAGGATATGCTTGTTGAGTGGATATACATTACTGAGTGGGAGATTGCAGGAATAAGAGGGATATACCTGCTTGGGGTTGGACATGCCTAAGCTGAGTTTGACAATCTGGGCCGATATGCAGTTTGCTGAGTTGAGAAGGAGATCCTTGGATTCAGATGGATTTAAAGTTGCTGAGCTGGAGACACTTTTCCAGAGTTAGTTGAACCTATGCTGAGTCCGACCTCCTTGGGCTTTGATGGAGTTCTATTTGCAGCCCTGGTTCTATGAGATCTTAAATGGAATTACTCGAGCTGAGATGTTGATAAGTGAGCTTAAATGGGGTTATTTATGGTGCCACATCGAATCCTGCTTTATAGTGAACACAGCAGTGTGAAGAAGAATTACAGTCTCAAGTTTTAGATACCTGAGCTATGACAGAGTCATCTTTGTGGAGGTAGGAAGGGCATTAAGGAGATGGAGTTTTCTTTTCTTGATGGAGACACCTGTGCTAATATGGAAATACAGTTGCTGTGATAAAGATTGTGGGGATATATCCATATTGGGTATACCTTCTGGGAGCTGGAGATAAGAAGGCTGAGTTTGACAACATGGGTTAGATGGAGTTCCCTGCATTAAGATGGAGTTCCTGGGGCTGAGGTGGACTAACCTGTCCAGAGGTAGATAGCCCGAAGCTGAGTGAGATGTCCCTGGATCATAATAGAGTTGGTATAGATTAACCTGCGCTGCTATGGTTTTACATGTGCTGAGACATATATACCTGTGTTTCAGTGGAGTTACTTACAGTGCCAGCCTATATTCAGAGCCGATGTAGCTATACCTGTGCTGAGACTGAGAGGAGTGCTGAGACTCTGATAACTGATTATGCAGATAGAAATGTCCTACAGAGAAGGAGTTTTCTTTTCTCAGTGGATTAACTTGTGCTAAGGTGGATATTCAGTTGCTGATGTGGAGATTGTGGGGCTTATGTCGATATAGCTGCCTATGCTGAGTTGACAATATGGGCTGATGTGGAGATTCCTTGGCGGAGGTGAATGTACAGTGGCTGAGATGGAGACACCTGTCCAGAGGTGGATATAGCTGGGCTGAGCGAGCCCTACCTGGGTTGCAATGGAGATCTCCTTGCAGACATGGAGATGTGTACACTGATTTGGAATTACTTCTGCTGAGATGTGTGTATCTATGCATAGATGGATTTCATTACAGTTTCTAAGCTGATGTGGGTATACCTGTGCCAAGACAGATAATTGCACTTAGTTCCAGATACCCGGGCTGTGACCAAATCATCTGTGTAGAGGTGGAATTGGGTGGGCGAGATAGATTTCTTATCACAATGCACATACATGTGCTGAGTGGTTGAAGATTGAGGGAATGAGATGGATATGCCTATGTGGAACTGCAGATACCTCTGCTGAATTGGACAACCAGGGCTTAGACTGAGCCATGCTCTGGGATGGAGATCCCAGGTGCAGAAGGATATAAAGGTGCTAAGATGATGATGCCTGTGCACAGATATACCTGGGCTGGGACAGAAATGGAATTGGGCATGCAGAGATAGAGTTTTCTTATCAGAGTAGATATACCTGTGCTGAGCTGATATACGATTGCCGAGTCAAAAATTACAGGAATGAGGTGGATATACCTACCTGGAGCTAGAGATACCTATACTGACTTGACCACCAGGGTGTAGACAGAATTCCATGCTCTGAGGTGGAGATCTTGGGACAGAGATGGATGTTAGTTGGTTGAGATAGTAATACCTGTTCAGAGGTTGTATACCTAAGCTAAGTGAGACCTACCTTGCTCATAGTGGAGTTCTATTTGTAGCCATGGAGATACATGCACTACTACGGAATTACTTGTGATCAGCTAGATAGATCTCCATGTTGACACAGTTACTTATAGTGGCATACCATATTCTGAGCCGATGTGGATATACCTGTGTTGAGATGGACAGGAGCACCAAATTTCTGATACCTGGGCTGTTTTGTAGTCATATGTGCACCAGTAGCTAAGACCATACAAAGAAGGAGTTTTGTTTCTCAATGGATATACTTGTATAAGGTAAATGTAAAGCTGCTCTCATGGAGACTGTGGGACTTACCTGGATATACCTGCATGGAGCTGGAGATTCCTATGCTGAGTTTGGACAACCTGGGCTGATACAGAGTTCCCTGAGCTGGGATGGAGATTGCAGAGCAGAGGAGACTGTAAAGTGGCTGAGATGGAGACCCCTGTCCAGAGGTGGATATTACTTGGGTGAGTGAGCCCTACCTGGGTTACAATGGAGATCTGTTTGCTGCCATGGAGATGCCTATACTCATATGGAATTACCTGCGCTGAGATGTATGTACCTGTATGTACTTGTGTTTAGATGGAGTTACTTGCAGATTCTGAGCTGATGTGGATATACTTGTGCCATGACAGATAATTGCACCAAGTTCAAGATACCTGGGATGTGACAGAATCATCTGTGTGGAGACAGAAATGGGCATGCAGAGATTGAGATTTCTAATCACAATGGATATACCTGTCCTGAGTGGAAATATAATTGCTGAGTTGCAGATGCAGGAATGAGATGGATCTATATGCCTGGAGCTGGAGATGCCTGTGCTGATTTTGACAAACAGGATTAGATGGAGGTCCATGCTCTGAGATGGAGATCCTGTGACACAGAAGGATATTCAGTGCCTGCGATGATGAAACCTTTCCAGAGGTGGATGTACATGGGCTGAGCAAGACCTATCTTGGTCATAATGGAGTTCTATTTGTAGGTATGGAGATATACGTGCTCCTATGGAATTACCTGTGCTGAGGCATATATACCTGTGTTTGGAGGGAGTTACTTATAGTGGCATAGCGTATTCTGAGCCAATATGGATATACCTGTGCTAAGACGGAGAAGAACACTGAGTCTCTGATAACTGGATTGTGAGGGAGTCAGGTATGTATGGGTAGAAATGGCCATACAGAGTAGGGTTTTCTTTTCTTGGTGGATTTACTTGTGCTAAGGTGGATATACAGTTGCCAATATGGAGATTATGGGACTCTACCTGGATATTAGAGGTGGAGATTCCTATGCTGATTTTGACAACCTGGGCTGATATAAAGTTCTTGATCTGGGATGGAGATTCCTGGGCAGAGTGAATGTAAAGTGGTTGAGAGGGAGAGCCCTATCCAGAGCTGGATAAGACTCAGCTGAGTAAGCCCTAACTGGGTTACAAGGAAGATCTGTTTGCAGCCATGGAGATAGATACACTGATGTGGAATTACCTGTGCTGAGATGGATGTACCTGTGTTTAGATGAAGTTACTTACACATTCTGAGCTGATGTGGATTTACCTGTGCTAAGAAAGAGAATTGTGCCCAGTTCCAGATACCTGGGCTGTCACCGAATCATCTGTGTGGAGATAGTTCTATTATGATAGCTATACCTGCACTGTGTGGATATACAGTTGCTGAGTTGGAGATTGAGAGAATGAGATGGAAATACCTAATTGGAGCTGGAGATACCTATAGAGATCCTGGGGAACAGATGGCTATAAAGTGGCTGAGATTGTGACACCTGTGCACAGGTGGATATACATAAGATGAGTGAGACTAACCTTTGCAATAATGGAATTTTGTTTGTAGCCATGGAGATATGCATGTACACCAGCTTGGAATTACATTTGCTGAGATGTTTGTACCCGGGTTTAGATAGAGTTACTTAGATTGACCTGATGTGGATATACCTGTGCTGAGACGGAGAATTGTGCTGAATTTCAAATACCTGAGTGGCACCATAAATGGAGTTGGGCATGCAGAAAAAGTTTTCTTATCACAATGGATAAACTTGTGTAAGGTGGATATACGATTGCTGAGTTGGAAATTATGGGAAGGAGATAGATATACCTACCTTGAACTGGAGATACCTATGCTGAGTTTAACAACCTGTATTTACCAGTGGTTCTCAACCTTCCTAATGCCATGACCCTTTAATACAGTTCCTCATGTTGTGGTGACACCCAACCATAGCAAGAAAAATAATTTTATGGTTGGGGGTCACCACAACATGAGGAACTGTATTAAAGGGTTGCAGCATTAGGAGGGTTGAGAACCACTGGCTTAGATGGAGTTCCATGCTCTGAGATGGGAGATTCTGGGGCACAGATGTATGTAAAGTGGCTGAGATAGTGATCACTGTCAGAGGTGGATATACCTGGGCTGAGTGAGATCTACCTTAGTCATACAGGAGTTCTATTTGTAGTCATGCAGATACGTACACTGACTTTGAATTACCTCTGCTGAGATGAATATATCTATGTTTGCATTACTTACAGATTCTGAGCTGATGTGGATATAGCTGTGCCCATATGAAGATTTTTGCCCCATTCCAGATACCTGGGCTGTGATAGAATCTTCTGTGTGAAGACTGAATTGGGTGTGCAGAGACAGAGGTTTCTTATCACAATGGATATATCTGTGCTGAATGGATATACAGTTACTTACTTGCAGTAACAAGATGGATATACATGCCTAGAGCTGGAGATACCAACGCTGAGTTTGACCAACACGGTTTATGGAGCTCCATGCTACGAGATGGAGATCCCAGGATGCAGATGGACGTTCAGCAGCTGAATTGGTGATATCTCTCCAGAGGTGGATAGACCTGGGCTGAGCGAGCCCTACCTGGTCATAATGGAGTTCTATTTGGGAGTTCTATCTATGGATATACCTAAGTTTTGAAGGAGTTACTTACAGTGACATACCATATTCTGAGCCAATGTGGATATACCTGTGCCAAGACGTAGAGGAGTGCTGAGCTTCTGACACTCCCTGTGAGGGAGTCAACTGTGTGCTGATACAAATGGCCATACGGAGATGGAGTTTTCTTTTCTTGGTGGACTTATTTGTGCTAAGGTGGATATACAGTTGCTGACATGGAGATTGTGGGTCTTACCTCAATATACCTGCCTATAAAGGGAGATTCCTATGCTGAGTTTGACAACCTTGGCTGATATGGACTTCCCTGACCTGAGCTGGAGATTCCTGGGCAAAGTGGCTGAGGTGGAGAGACCTGTCCAGAGCTGGCTATTGCTGGGCTGAGCGAGCCCTACAGGTTACAATGGAGATCTGTTTATAGCCATGCGGATACATACTCTGATATGGAATTACCTGTGCTGAGATATACATATCTGTGTTTAGATGGAATTTCTCAGCTGATATGGATATACCTGTGCCAAGATAGAGAATTACTACAATTTCCAGCTACCTGGGCTATGACTAAATCATCTGTGTGGAGATGGAATTGGGTGGGCAGAGACAGTTTTCCAATCGCAATGGATATACGTGTAATGAGTGGATATACAGATTCTGAATTGGAGATGGAGGGAATGAGTTGGACATACCTAACTGGAGCTGGAGACACCTATGCTGAGTTGGACAACCAGGACTGAGATGGCGTTCCATGCTCTGAGATGGAGATCCTGGGGTGCAGATGTACGTCAAATGGTGACAGGGTGATACCTGTCCAGAGGTGGAAATACCTGAACGGAACAAGAGCTACCTTTGTGATAATGGTGTTCTGTTTGTGGACGGGGGATTTGTGCACTGACTTGGAATTGCCTCTGCTGAAACATATATACCTGTGTTTGGATGGAGTTACTTACATATTCCGAGCTGATGTGGATATATCTGTGCCGAGGCAGAGAGTGGTACCCAGTTCCAGATACCTGGGCTAGGATGGAAATGGAATTTTTCATGCAGAGATACAGTTTTCTTATCTTAATGGACACACCTGTGGTGAGTGGATGTACAATTGCTGAGTTGGAAATGAGGAGAATGAGATGGGTAGACCTACCTGCAGCTGGACATTCCTATGCTGAGTTGAATAACCCAGACTGAGATGGAGTTCCATGCCTGAGATGGAGATCCTGGGGTGAAGATATATGTAAAGTGGCTGAGATGGTGATACTTGTCCACCGATACGCCTGGGCTGAGTGACACCTACTTGATCATAAATGAAGTTCTATTTGTAGCCATGGAAATACATGTCCTGTTATGGAATTACCTGTGCTGAGATAGATATACCTGTGTTTTGATGGAGGCTTTTACAGAGCCATAACATATTCTGAGCCAATGTGGATATACCTGTGCCAAGACTGAGAGGAGTGCTGAGTTTCTGGTACCTGTGTACAGATAGAAATGGTCATACAGAATGAGTTTTTTCTTTTCTCGAATAATATGCCTGTGCTAAGGTGGATATATAGTTACTAAAGTGGAATGATGAGGCTTACCTGGATATACCTGCCTGGAGCCGAAGATTCCTATGCTGACTTGGACAACCAGGGCTTAGATGGAGCTGCATTCTCTAAGATAGAGATCCTAGGATATCGAAGGATGTAAAGATGCTGAGATGGTGATACCGACCAGAGGTGGAAATACTTGCCCCGAGTGATACTTACCTTGGTCATAATGGAGGTCTACTTGTAGCCAAGGAGGTGTGTGCACTGCTATGGAATTACCTGTGCTGAGGTAGACAAACCTGTGTTTCAAATAGCATATTCTGAGCTGAGGTGGATGTGCCCCTATAGAGAAGAGTGCCTATATTCTGATAACCTGGGCTATTTTGGAGCCATATGCATGCCATTAGCAATGACCACACAGAAATGGAGTTTTCTTTGTCAATGGATATACTTGTGTAAGGTGGATATTAAGTTGGTGATGTGGAGATTGTGGGGCTTAGCTGGATAAACCTGCATGCAGCTGGATATTCCTATGCTGAATTTGACAACCTGGGCTGATATGGAATTCCCTGCTCTAGGATACAGATTCCATATTGGAGGTGAATGTAAAGTAACTGAGATGGAGTTACCTATCCAGAGTTGGATATTAACTTGGCTAAGTGAGCCCTACCTGGGTTAGAATGGAGTTATGTTTGCAGCCATGGAGATCTGTGCACTGATATGGAATTACCTGTGCCGAGATGTATGTACCTGTGTTTAGATGGAGTTAATAAGATTCTGAGCTGGTGTGGATGTAACTGTGCTAATGCAGAGAAGTGTACCAAGTTCCAGATACCTGGGCTGTGACAGAATCATCTGTGCAAAGATGAAATTGGAGGTGCAGAGATAGAGTTTTTTTAATAAAATGGATATGGCTATTTTGAGAGGATACACAGTTACAGACATGGAGATTGTGGGAATGAGAGGGATACACCTGCTTGGAGCTGGACATACCTAAGCTGAGTTTCACAACCTGGGCTGATGTGCAGTTCACTGAATTGAGATGGAGATCTCTACGTGGACTAAAAGTTGCTGAGCTGGAGAGTTGGTTGTACCTATGCTGAGACCACCCTAACCTGGATATTATGGAGCTCTATTTGCATCCACGGTTATATGAGGTCTTAAATGGACTTACCCAAACTGATATGTTGATAGGTGAGTGTGGATGGAATTATTTATAGTGCTACATTGAATCCTGTTTTAAGATGGGTACACCAGTGTGAAGACAAATGCAGACTCGAGTTCTAGATACTTGGGTTACAACAGAGTCATATTTGCACAGATAGAAAGAGCATTGCAGAGATGGAGTTTGCTTTTCTTGACACATATACCTGTACTAATATGGATATTCAGTTTCTATAACAGAGATTGTAGGGCTTACATGGATACCTTCCTGGAGCTGGGGATAGAAGGGCTATGTTTGACAACTTGGGTAGATGGAGTTCCCAGGCCTCAAATGGATGTTAAGTGGCTGAGAGGGACATAACTATCCAGAGGTGGATATCACAAGGCAGAGGGAGACATATCTCAACCATAAAGGAGTTCTATTAGTAGCCGTGGTGATACATGAGCTGCTAAAGATTTACCTGTGCTGAGATATTACACTTCTGTTTGTGTTCTGGAGGAGTTACTTACACTGCCATAGCATATTCTGAGCCAAGGTGGATATGCCTGTGCCAAGACTGAGAGAAGCACTGAGTCTTTGATAACCGGATTGTGAAGGAGTCACCTGTGTGCAGATAAAATGGCCATACAGAGATGGAATTTTCTTTTCTCGGGGGATTTACCTGTGCTAAGGTGGATATACAGTTGCTGACATGGAGATTTGGGAGCTTGCCTGGATATACCTGCCAGGAGATGGAGATTTCTATGCTGAGTTTAGTAAACAGGGCTGATAAGGAGTTCTTTGGGCTGGGATGGAGATTCCAGAGTGGAGGTGAATGTAAAGTGGCTGAGATGCAAACACCCATCCGGAGGTGGATATTACTCAGTTGACTGAACCCTACCTGGGTTACAATGGAGCCTGGTTTACATGGCTCTAAACAGTTAGAGCCATGGAGATACATATACTGACATGGAATTACCTGTGTTGAGATGTATGTACCTGTGTTTAGATGGAGTTACTTACAGATTCTGAGCCGATGTGAATATACCTATGCCAAGATGGATAATTGCACCAGGTTCTGGATAACTTGGATGTGACTGAATCATCTGTGTGGAGACAGAAATGGGCGTGCAGAGATAGAGATTTCTAATCGCAAAGGATATACCTGTGCTGGGTGGATATACAGTTGCTGGGATGGAGAGTGCGGGAATGAGATGGATATACTTTCCTTGAGCTGAAGATACCTACGCTGAGTTTGACAACAGGATTAGATGGAGTTCCATGCTCTGAGATGGAGATCCTGGGACACTGATGGATGTTAAGTGGCTGTCATGGTGTGATACCTGTCTAGAGATGGATACAAATGGGTTGAGCAAGACCTTTCTTTTCATTGTGGAGTTACATCTGTACTCATCTAGGTACATGCGCTTTTACAGAATTACCTGTGCTGAGACAGATATACCTGTGTTTCTATGGAGTTCCTTACAGTGACATAGTATATTCTGAGCTGATGCGATTATACCTGTGCCAAGACTGAGAGGAACACAGAGTCTCTGATAACTGGATTATGAGGTAGTCATCTGTGTGTAGGTAGAAATGGCCATACAGAGATGGGGTTTTCTTTTCTCAGTGGATTTACCTGTTCTGAGGAGGATAAAGAGTTGCCGACATGGAGGATGTGGGGCTTACCTGGATATACCTGCGTGGAGATGGAGATTCCTATGCTGAGTTTGACAACGTGGGCTGATATGGAGTTCCCAGAGCTGCAATGGAGATTCCTGGGCAGAGTGAATGTAAAGTGGCTGAGATGGAGAGACCAGTCCAGAGCTGGCTATTGCTGGGCTGAGCGAGCTCTGCAGGGTTCCGATGGAGATCTGTTTATAGCCATGGAGATACATACACTGTCTTGGAATTACCTCTGCTGAGATTTATATACCTGTGTTTAGATGGAGTTACTCATGGATGCTGAGCTGATGTGGATATACCTGTGCCAAAATGGAGAGTTGCACCGAGTTCCAGATACCTGGACTGTGACAGAATCTTCTGTGCGGAGACAGGAGTGGATGTGCCGAGACAGAGCTTTTTTATCACAATGGCTATACCTGTTCTGAGTGGATATAACAGTTGCTGAGTTGCAAATGAGGGATTGAGAGGGATGTACCTGCTTGGGGCTGGAGTGCCTACGCTGAGTTTGACAACCAGAGTTCCGTGCTCTGTCATGGGAGATCCAGGGACACAAATGGATGTTAAGTTGCAGAGATGGTGCTATCAGTCCAAAGGTGGATATAGATGGGCTGAATGATATAACTGGGTTATAATGGAGATCTGTTTGTAGCAGTGGAGATACATGCACTGATATGGAATTACTTGTGCTGAGATATACACACCTGTGTTTAGATGGAGTTACAGATTCTGAGCTGGTGTGCATCTACCCGTGCAGAGACAGGGAATTTCACAGAGTGCCACATACCTGAGTTATGACAGAATTATCTGTGTGGAGACAGAAATGGGCATGCAGAGATATTTCTAATCCCAATGGATATGCCTTTGCTGAGTGGATAAATAATTGCTGAGTTGGAGATTGTGGGAATGGAATGGATACCTACCTGGAGCCGAAGACACCTACGCTGATTTTGACAAACAGGGTCTAATGGAGGTCCTTGCTCTGAGATAGAGATCCTGGGACACTGATGGATGTTAAGTGGCTGACATGGTGATACCCGTCTAGAGGTGGATATACCTGAGTTGAGCAAGACCTGCCCTTTCATTATGGAGTTACATTCGTAATCACTTTGATACATGTCCTGCTATGGAATTACCTGTGCTGAGATGGGTTTACCTGTGTGTCGATGGATTTCCTTACAGTGCCTAGCATCTTCTGAGCCGATGTGTATATACCTGTGCCGAGACTGAGAGGAGCGTGAGCCTCTGATAATTGGATTGTAAGGGAGTTATCTGTGTGCAGATAGGAATAGCCATGCAGAGATGGAGTTTTCTTTTCTTGGTGAATTTACCTGTGCTAAGGTGGATACACAGTTGCTGACATGGAGATTGTGGAGTTTATCTGGATACACCTGTCTGGAGCTGGAGATTCTATGCTGAGTATGACAACCTGAGCTTATATGAAATTGCATGCTGTGAGATAGAGATCCCAGGGTGCAGATGGTGATGCCTGTCCAGGGGAAGATATACCTGGGCTATGTGAGACCTACCTTGGAGATAAATGCACTTCTATGGATTACTTGTGCTGAGATAGATGTACCTGTGTTTTGCGAAATTAGCTTACAGTGACATAGGAAATTATGGACTGATTGGATATACCTATACTGAGATGGAGAGGGGCGCCAAGTCTCTGATAACTGGATTGTAAAGGAGTCATGTGTGTGCAGATAGAAATGGCCATACAGACCAGGAATTTTCTTTTCTTGCTGGATTTATCTGTGCTAAGGTGGATATACAGTTGCTGCCATGAAGATTGTGGGGCTTACCTGGATATACCTACATGCAGATGGAGATTTCTGTGCTTAATTTGACAACCTGGGCTGATATGGACTTCTCTGAGTTGAGATGGAGATTCCAGGGCAGAGTAAATGTAAGGTAGCTGAGATGGAGAGACCTGCTCAGAGCTGGCTATTGCTGGGGTGAACAAGCCCTACTGGATTACAGTGGAGATGTGTTTGTAGTCATGGAGAATCATACTCTGACAAAGAACTACCTGTGTTTTGATGGAGTTACTTACAGATTCTGAGCTGATGTGGATATACCTGAGCTGAGGTGGAGAATTACACCCTATTCCAGGAAGCTGGGCTGTGACCAAGTCATCTGTGTGGTGATGGACTTGGATGGGCAGAGATAGCTTCCTTTCCAAAATGGATATACCTGTGCTGAGTGGATGTACAGTTGCTGAGTTCGAGATTTCAAGAATGAGATGGATATACCTGCCTGGAGCTGAAGATACCTACGCCGAGTTTCACAAACAGCATAGAATGGAGTTCCGTGCTCTCAGATGGAGGTCCCTGGTCCCAGATGGATGTTATGTGGCTGAGCTGGCGAAACCTGTCCAGAGGTGGATCTACCTGGGCTGAAGAAGAACTACCTCCATTATAAGGAAGTTCTATTGTAGCAATTTAGATACTTGCACTGCTATGGAATTACCTGTGCTGAGATAGATTTACCTGTGTTTCTATGGAGTTCCTTCCAGTGCATAGCAAATTCTGAGCCAACGTGGATGTACCGGTGCCAAAACGAAGAGGAGCGCTGAGTCTCTAATAATTGTATTATGAGGGAGCCATCTGTGTCTAGTTGCAGAGAAGGAGTTTTCTCTTCTCAGTGGATTTGCCCATGCAAATCTTTTATCTATAAAGTGGATGTAGAGTTACTGACATGCAGATTGTGAGGCTTACCTGTATGTACCTACCTGTAGGTGAAGATTCCTATCCTGAGTTTGATAACCTCGGCTGATAGGGACTTCCCTGAGCTGAGATGGAGATTCCTGGACAGAGTGAATATAAAGTGACTGAGATGGAGAGACCTGTCAGGAGCTGGATTTTGCTGGACTGACTGAGCTGTACAGGATTACAATGGAGATCTGTTTATAGCCATGGAGATACATACACTGGAATGGAATTACCTGAGATTTATGTGCCTGTGTTTTGATGGAGTTACATACAGATTCTGAGCTGTTGTGGATATACCTGAGCCAAGACGGAGTCATACGGAGTTCTAGACACCTGGGCTGTGGCAGAATTGTCTGTGCAGAGACAGAAATGAGTGTGCAGAGATAGAGATTTCATATTACAATGGATATAGCTGTCCTGAGTGGATATACAATTGTTGAGTTGCAGATGCAGGAATGAGATGGATATACGTGCCTGGAGCTTGAAATATCTATGCTGAGTCTGACAAACAGGGTTAGATGGAGTTCCATGCTCTGAGATAGAGATCCCGAGTCACTGATGGACGTTAACTGGCTGACAGGGTGATACCTGTCTAGAGGTGGATATAACTGGGTTGAGCGAGACCTTCCTTTTCATTACGGAGTAATATTTCTACTCATCTAGATATGTGCACTGCTATGGAATTATCTAAGCTGAGATGTATATACCTGTGTTTCTATGGAGTTGTTTACAATGCAGAGCATATTCTCTGCCAATGTGGATATACCTCTGCCAAGACTGAGAGGAGGTGTATCCACTGGGTCTCTGACAACTGGATTGTGAGGGAGTCATCCGTGTGCAGATAGAAATGGCCATACAGAGACAGAGCTTTCTTTACTCAGTAGATTTACCTGTGCTAAGGTGGATATACAGTTGCTGACATGGAGATTTGGGGGCTACCTGGATACACCTGCCTGGACATGGAGATTCTTATGCTGAGTTTGGTAACCGGGGCTAATATGGAGTTCTCAGAGCTGGGATGGAGATTTCAGAGTGGAGGTGAATGTAAAGTGGCTGATATGAAGAGACTTATTCTACTCAGTTGAGTGAACTGTACCTGGGTTACAATGGAGTTCTCTTGGTAGCCATGGAGATATATGTACACTGATATGGAATTACCCATGCTGAGATGGATGTACCTGTGTTTAAATGAAGTTACTTACAGATTCTCTGAGCTGATGTGGATATACCTGTGCCAAGATGGATAATTGCACCGAGTTCTAGATACCAAGGAGTGACCAAATCTTAGTTGTGGAGATGGAATTTGATGGGCAGAGATAGTTTTCTTTTCTTTTTCTTTTATTTCTTGCAATTTTGGACGAGGGCCAGGTTTGAACCCACCACCTCCGGTATATGGGGCTGGTGCCCTACTCCTTTGAGCCACAGGTACTGTCCAAGGTAGTTTCCTTATCGCAATGAATATACTTGTGCTGAGTGGATGGAGATTTCAGGAATGAGATGGATATACCTAACTGGAGCTGGAGATACCTATGCTGAGTTGGACAACCAGCACTGAGATGGGGTTCTATGTTGTGAGATGGAGATTCTGGGGCGCAGATGGATGTCAAGTGGCTGAGATGGTGATCTGTGTCCAGAGGTGGATATACCTGGGCTGAGTCAGATCTACCTCTGTCCTAATGGAATTGTGATTTTAGCCATGGAGATTTATACAGTGAGTTGCAATTACCTCTGATGAGACAGATATACCTGAGTTTAGATAGAGTTACATGCCGATGTGGATATACATCTGCCGAGACAAGAGAGTTGTGCCGATGTGCAGATACCTGGGCTGGGGCAGAAAGGCAATTGGGCATGCAGAGATACTATTTTCTTATCACCATGGTATACCTGTGCTGAGTGGATGTGCAATTGCTGAGTATGTACAATTGCCCCATCTAAACATAGGTATATACAGGAAATTACAGGAATGAGAAGGATATACCTACCTGGAGCTGGAGATTCCTATGGTGAGTTGGACAACTAGGGTTGAGATGGAGTTCCATGCTCTGAGATGGAGATCTTGGGGTGCAGATGTGTGTACAGTGGCTGAGATGGTGATACTGTCCACTGATACACCTGGGCTGAGTGGGACCTACCATAATGAAGTTCTTTTTGTAACCATGGAGATAAGCACACTGCTATGGAATTACCTGTGCTGAGACAGACATACCTGTGTTTTGCTGGAGTTCCTTCCAGTGCCATAGTATATTCTGAGCCAATGTGGATATACCTGTGCCGAGACGGAGAGGAGCACCATGTCTCTGATAACTGGATTGTGAGGGAGTCATGTGCGTGCAGATAGAAATGGCCACACTGAGATGGATTTTTCTCTTCTCAATGGATTTTATTTACTTGTGCTAAGGTGGAGATACAGTTGTTAACATGGAGATTGTGGGGCTTACCTGGATATACCTGCACGGAGCTGGAGATTCCAATGCTGAGTTGATATGGAGTTCCCTGAGCTGAGATGGAGATTCCTTGGCGGACTTGAATGTAAAGTTGCTGAGATGGAGACACCAGTCCACAGGTGGATAGAGCTGGGCTGAGGGAACCCAACCTGTGTTATAATGGAGATCTGTCTGCAGCCATGCAGACCATACACGAGATATGGAACTACTTGTGTTGAGATATACATACCCGTGTTTAGATGGAGTTACGTACAGATTCTGAGCTGGTGTGGATCTACATATGCCGAGACAGAGAATTGCACCACATTCCACACACTGGTCTGTGATGGAATCATCTGTGTGGATACAGATATGGGTATGCAGAGATAGGGATTTCTAATCCCAATGGATATACCTTGGCTGAGTGGATATACAGTCACTGTGTTGGAGGTTGCAGGAATGAGTCGTGTATACCTACTTGGAGCTAGAGATACCTCTGCTGAGTTTGACAAACAGGAGGAGGTCCTTGCTCTGAGATGGAGATCCCAGGACACTGATGGATGTTAAGTGGCTGACATGGTGATACCTGTTTAGAGGTGGATATACCTGGGCTGAGCGAGAACTTTCTTTTCCTTGTGGAGTTATGTTTGTACTCATCTAGATACATGTGCTTCTATAGAATTGCCTGTGCTGAGATAGGTATAGTTGTGTTTCTGTGGATTTCCTTACAGTGCATAGCATCTTCTGATACACCTGTGCTGAGACAGAGAGGAGCACAAAGTCTCTGATAATTGCATTCTGAGGAAGTCTTCTGTGTGCAGATAGAACTGGTCAGAGATGGAGTTTTCTTTTCTTGGTGGATCTACTCATGCTAAAGTGGATATACAGCTGCTGACATGAAGATTGTGGGGTTTACCTGGATACACCTGTCTGAAACTGGAGATTCTATTCTGAGTATGACGACCTGGGCTTATATGAAACTGCATGCTGTGAGATGGAGATCCCAGGGCGCAGATGGATGTAAAGATGCTGCTATAGTGATGCCTGTCCAGGGGAGGATATAGCTGGGCTGTGCAAGACCTACCTTGGTCATAATGGAGTTCTATTTCTGGTCATGGAAATAACGTGTGCTTCTATGGAATTACTTGTGCTGAGATACATGTACCTGTGTTTTGCGAAATTAGCTTACAATGACATAGGAAATTCTGGACTGATTGGATATATCTATACTGAGATGGAGAGGGGGGCCAAGTCTCTGATAACTGGATTGGAAAGGAGTCGTGTGTGCAGATAGAAATGGCCGTACAGAGATGGAGTTTTCTTTTCTTGGTGGATTTATCTGTGCTAAGGTGGATATACAGATGCTGCCATGAAGATTGTGGGGCTTACTTGGATATACCTACATGCAGATGGAGATTTCTATGCTGAGTTTGACAGCCTGGGCTGATAAGCACTTCCCTGAGCTGAGACGGAGATTCCTGGGCAGAGTAAATGCAAAGTGGCTGAGATGGAGAAACCCATTCAGAGCTGGCTATTGCTGGACTGAGCGAGTCCTACTGGGTTACAGTGGAGATGTGTTTGTAGTCATGGAGAATTGTACACTGACAAGGTACTGCCTGTGCTTAGATGTATGTCCCTGTGTTTTGATGGAGTTACTTACAGATTCAGAGCTGATGTGGCTATACCTGAGCTAGGTGGAGAATTACACCCTATTCCAGAAACCTGGACTATGACCAAGTCATGTGTGTGAAGATGGAATTGGATGGGCAGAGATAGTTTCTTTTCCAAAACGGATATACCTGTGCTGAGTGGATATACAGTTGCTGAGTTAAATATTTCAAGAATGAAATGGATATACCTGCCTGGAGCTAGAGATATCTAGGCTGAGTTTGACAATCTCAGCTCAGACAGTTCTCCATGCCCTGAGATGGATATCGTGAAACTCAGGTGGATGTCAAGTGGTTGAGATGGTGCTACCTGTACTTACAGCGCATACCTTTGCTGAGTGAATATAAAATTGCTGAGTTGGAGATTGCAGGAATGAGATGGATATACCTAACTGCAGATGGAGACACCTATGCTGAGTTGGACAACCAGGGACGAGATGAAGACCCTGGGGCACAGATAGATATAGAGTGACTGAGATGGTGATAGCTGTCCACCAGGTGGAGTGACACCTGCCTTTGTAATAATGAATTTCTGTTTGTAGCCATGCAGACCTATACACTGATTTGGATTTACCTCTGCTGAGATTTATATACCTGTGTATAGATGGAGTTATGAATAGATTCTGAGCTGTTGTGGATATACCTGTGCCTCCTGAGCTATGACAGAATCATCTATGTGGAGATGGAATTGAGCAGGAAAAGATAGATTTCTTATCACAATGGATAGACCTGTACTGACTGGATGGAGATTGAGGGAATGAGAAGGATACACCTACCTGGAGCTGGAGATTCATATAGTGAGTAGGACAACCAGGGCTAAGATGGAATCCCACGCTGTGAGATGGATGTACAGTGGCTGAGATGGTGTACTGCCCACCGACACACCTGGGCTGAGTGAGACCTACCTGCTCATAATGGAGTTCTTTTCATAGCCATGGAGATGAGCACACTGCTATGGAATTACCTTTGCTGAGACACATATACCTGTGTTTTTTCGGAGTTCCTTCCAGTGCCATAGTATATTCTGAGCCAATGTGGACATATCTGTGCCAAGACGGAGAGGAGCACCATGTCTCTGATAACTGGATTGTGGTGGAGTCATGTGTGTGCAGATAGAAATGGCCATACAGAGATGGATTTTTCTCTTCTCAGTGGATTTGTTTACCTGTGCTAAGGTGGAGATACTCTTGTTAACATGGAGATTGAAGGGCTTACCTGGATATACCTGCACGGAGCTGGAGATTCCACTGCTGAGTTGACAACCTGATGTGGAGTTCCCTGAGCTGAAATGGAGATTCCTTGGCAGAAGTGAATGTAAAGTGGCTGAGATGGAGATACCTGTCCACAGGTGGATATAGCTGGGCTGAGGGAACCCAACCTGTGTTACGATGGAGATCTGTCTGCAGCCATGGAGATACATACACCAATATGGAACCACCTGTGCTGAGATGTATGTATCTGTGTTTAGATGAAGTTACTTACAGATTCTGAACCCATGTGGATATACTGGTGAGGAGATGGAGAGTTGTCCCACATTCCAGATACCTGGGCTGAGGTACAAATGGGCATGCAGAGATAGAGATTTACCTCACAATGGATAAGCCTGTGCTGGTTGGATATACAGTTTCTGATTTGCAGATACAGGAATAAAATGGATATACAAGCCTGGAGCTGGAGATACCTACGCTGAGTTTCACAAACAGCATAGAATGGAGTTCCGTGCTCTCAGATGGAGATCCCCGGTCCCAGATGGATGTTATGTGGCTGAGCTGGCGAAACCTGTCCAGAGGTGGATATACCTGGGCTGAAGAAGAACTACCTCCATTATAAGAAAGTTCTATTGTAGCAATTTAGATACTTGCACTGCTATGGAATTACCTGTGCTGAGATAGATTTACCTGTGTTTCTATGGAGTTCCTTACAGTGCATAGCAAATTCTGAGCCAAAGTGGATGTACCGGTGCCAAAACAAAGGAGCGCTGAGTCTCTAATAACTGGATTATGAGGGAGTCACCTGTGTGCAGTTACAGAGGTAGAGTTTTCTTTTTCAGTGGATTTGCCAATGCTAAACTGGATATAGAGTTGCTGACATGCAGATTGTGAGGCTTACCTGTATGTACCTACCTGCAGGTGGAGATTCCTATCCTGAGTTTGATAACCTCGGCTGATATGGACTTCCTTGGTTTGAGATGGAGATTCCTGGACAGAGTGAATATAAAGTGACTGAGATGGAGAGACCTGTCCAGAGCCGGATATTGCTGGACTGACTGAGCTGTACAGGATTACAGTGGAGATCTGTTTATAGCCATGGAGATACATACACTGGAATGGAACTACCTGTGCTGAGATTTATGTACCTGTGTTTTGATGGAGTTACATACGGATTCTGAGCTGTTGTGGATATACCTGTGCCAAGATGGAGTCACATAGAGTTTTACACACCTGGTCTGTGGTAGAATCATCTGTGCAGAGATAGGAATTTCTTATCACAATGATATGGCTGTCCTGAGTGGATATTACAATTGTTGAGTTGCAGATGCAGAATGAGATGGATATATGTGTCTGGAGCTTGAGATACCTATGCTGAGTCTGACAAACAGGGTTAGATGGAGTTCCACGCTCTGAGATAGAGGTCCTGGGTCACTGATGGACGTTAAGTGGCTGACAGGGTAATACCTGTCTAGAGGTGGATATACCTGGGTTGAGCAAGATGTTCCCTTCCATTATGGAGTAATATTTGTTCTCATCTAAATATGTGCACTGCTATGGAATTATCTAAGCTGAGATGGATATACCTGTGCGCTCTTTACAGGCATAGCAGATTCTCAGCGGATGTGGATATACCTGTGCCGAGACTGAGAGGAACACCAAGTCTCTGACAACTGGATTGTGAGTGAGTCATCTGTGTGCAGGTAGAAATGGCCATACAGAGACAGAGTTTTCTTTACTCGGCAGATTTACCTGTGCTAAGGTGGATATACAGTTGCTGACATGGAGATTTGGGGGCCTACCTGGTTACACCTGCCTGGACATGGGGATTCCTATGATGAGTTTGGTATGGAGCTGGTATGGAGTTCTCTGAGATGGGATGGAGATTCCAGAGTGGAGGTGAATGTAAAGTGGCTGAGCTGGAGAGACCTATCCTACTCAGTAGAGCGAGCCCTACCTAGGTTACAACAGAGATCTCTTGGCAGCCATGGAGATATATGTACGCTGTCAGAAATTACCTGTGCTGAGATGGATGTATCTGTGTTTAGATGGGTTACTTACAGATTCTCTGAGCTGATGCGGATATACCTATGCCAAGATGGATAATTGTACCAAGTTCCAGATACCAGGAATGTGACCGAATCTTTTGTGTGGAGATGCAATTTGATGGACAGAGATAGTTTTCTTTTTTTTTTTTCTTTTTGGTAATTTTGGAGCAGGGCCGGCTTTGAACCCACCACCTCCGCTATATGGGGCTGGTGCCTTGAAGCCACAGGTACCGCCCAAGATAGTTTTCTTATCACAATGAATATACTTGTGCTGAGTAGATGAAGATTTCGAGAATGAGGTGGATATACCTAACTGGAGCTGGAATTACCTATGCTGGGTTGGACAACCAGCTCTGAGATGGGGTTCTATGCTGTGAGATGGAGATTCCGGGGTGCAGATGGATGTCAAGTGGCTGAGATGGCGATCTGTGAGCAGAGGTGGATATACCTGGGCTGAGTCAGACCTACCTCTGTCCTAATGGAATTATGATTGTAGCCATGGAGATTTATACAGTGAGTTGGAATTACCTCTGCTGAGATGGATGTACCTGAGTTTAGATGGAGTTACATGCTGCTGTGGATATATCTCTGCCGACATGGAGAGTTGTGCCGAGGTGCAGATAGCTGGGCTGAGGCAGAAATGGAATTGAGGATGCCAAGATACTGTTTTCTTATCACCCTGGTATACTTGTGCTGAGTGGATGTACAATTGCTGAGTTGGAAATTATGAGAATGAGAAGGATATATCTACCTGGAACTGGAGATTCCTATGCTGAGTTGGACAACCAGGGCTGAGATGGAGTTCCATGCTCTGAGATGGAGATCCTGGGGCACAGATGGATGTAAAGTGTCTGCGATGGTGACACTGTCCTCTGCTACACCTGGGCTGAGTGAGACCTACCTGCTCATAATGGAGTTCTATTGGTATCCATGGATATTTGTTCACTGCTATGGAGTTACCTGTGCTGAGACAGATATACCTGTGTTTTATTGCAGTTACTTACAGCGCCATAGCGTATTCTGAGCTGATGTGGATATACCTGTGCCAAGATGGAGAGGACTACCAAGTCTCGGATAACAGGATTGTGAGGGAGTCTTCTGTGTGTAGATAGAAATGGCCATACAGAGTTTTCTCTTCTTGGTGGATTTTATTTACCTGTGCTAAGGTGGATTTACAGTTTTTGGAGATTGTGGGGCTTACCTGGATATACCTGCATGGAGCTGGAGATTCCAAGGCTGAGCTGACAACCTGAGCAGATATGGAGTTTCCTGAGCTGAGATGGAGATTCCTGGTCAGAGTGAATGTAAAGTGGCTGAGATGGCAATACCAGTCCACAGGTGGATATAGCTGGGCTGAGGGAACCCAACCTGTGTTACAATGGAGATCTGTCTGTAACCATGCAGATACATACCCCCATATGGAACTACTTGTGCTGAGATGTATGTACCTGTGTTTAGATGGAGTTATTTACAGATTCTGAGCTGTGTGGATACACTGGTGCTGAGATGGAGCGTTCCCCCTCATTCCAGATTCTGTGTGGGAATCATCTGTGTGGAGATAGAAATGGGCATGGGAGATGGAGATATCTCCTCCCAATGGATAACCTGTGCTGAATGGATGTACCATTTCTGAGTTGCAGATATGGGAATGAGATGGATGTACATGCCTGGAGCTGGAGACACCTACGCTGAGTTTGACAAACAAGGCAGGATGTAGTTCATGCTCTCAGATGGAGATGCCAGGACACAGATGTTATGTGGCTGAGGTGGTGAAACCTGTGCAGAGGTGGATATACCTGGGCTGAGCGAGAACTACCTTGATCATAAGGGAGTTCTACTGTAGTCATTTAGATACAGGTGCTGCTATGGAATTGCCTGTGCTGCGATAGGTATACCTGTGTTTCTGTGGAGTTCCTTAAAGTAAATAGCATATTCTGAGCCCATGTGGGCCCATACCTGGGCTGAGTGAGCCCTAACTGGGTTACAATGGAGATCTGCTTGCAGCCATGGAGATACGTACACTGATATGGAATTACTTGTGCCGAGATGTTTACACCAGTATTTAGATGGATTTACTTATGGATTCTGAGCTGATGTGGATCTATCTATGCTGAGATGGAGAATTGCACCGAATTCCACATACCTGGGCTGTGATGGAATCATCTGTGTGGAGATGTAGTTGGGTGGGCAGAGATAGCTTTCTTACCACAACGGATATACCTGTGCTGAGTGGATATACAGTTGCTGAGTTGAAGATTGTGGGAATGAGATTTATATACCTACCTGGAGCTGGAGATGCCTATGCTGAGCTTGACACACAGGGTTAGAAGGAGGTCCATGCTCTGAGATGGAGATCCTGGGACACTGATGGATGTTGGGTGGCTGACAGGGTGATACCTGTCTAGAGGTGGATATACCTGGGCTGAGCAAGACCTTCCTTTTCATTACAGAGTTATATTTGTTCTCATCTAGATATGTGCGCTGGTATGGAATTACCTGTGCTGAGACAGATTACCTGTATTTTTATGGAGTTTCTTGCAATGCATGGCATATTCTGAGCTGATGTGGATATACCTGTGCCGAGAATGAGAGGAGCACCAAGTTATCTCTGATAACTGGATTATGAAGTAGCCATGTGTGTGCAGAAAGAAATGGCCATACAGAGATGGGGTTTTCTTTTCCCAGTGGATTTACCTGTGCTAAGGTGGATATACAGTTCATGGCATGAAGATTATGGGGCTCACCTGGATATCCTGCCTGGAAACAGAGATTCCTATGCTTAGTTTGACAACCTGGGCTGATATAGAGTTCCCTGAGCTGAGATGGAGATTCGTGGGCAGAGTAAATGTGAAGTGGCTGAGATGAGAGACCTGTTCAGAGCTGGCTATTGCTGGGCTGAGCGAGCCCCTACGTGATTACAATGAAGATCTATTTACAGCCGTGGAGATATATACACTGTGAAGAAATTACCTGTGCTGAGATGTATGTCCCTGTGTTTTGATGGAGTTACTTACAGATTTTGAGCTGATATGGATATACCTGTATAAAGATGGAGAATTGCACCAATTTCCAGAAACCTGGGCCATGACTGAATCATCTGTGTGGAGATGGAATTAGATAGCTTTCTTTACAAAACAGATATACCTGTGCTGAGTTGCGTAGCTGGAGATTGCTGGAATGAGATGGATATACCTGCCTGGAGCTAGAGGTACCTATGCTGAGTTTGACAGTTCTCCATGCTCTGAGATAGATATCGTGAAACTCAGGTGGATGTCAAGTGGCTGAGATGGTGGTACCTGTACTGAGGTGGATATTCCTGTGCTGAGTGGATATACGGTTGCTGAGTTGGAGATTGTGGGAATGAGATGGATATACCTAACTGGAGCTGGAGACACAAATGCTGAGATGGAGACTCCATGGCACAGATTGGAAGTAAAGTGGCTGAGATGGTGATACCTGTCCAGAGGTGGATATACCTGGGCTGAGGAAGACCTACCTTGGTCATAATACAGTTCTGTTTGTATCCACGGAAATATGTGTGCTATTATAGAATTACATGTCCTGAGACAGATATACCTGTGTTTTGATGGAGTTACTTACAGTGCCATGGAAGATTCTGAGCCAATATGGATATACCTGTGCCAAGACGTAGAGGAACGCTGAGTCTCTGGTAACTGGATTGTGAAGGAGTCTTCTGTGTGCAGATAGAAACTGCCAAGCAGAGATTGAGTGGATTTATCTTTCTTTTCTTCGTGGATTTATCTATACTAAAGTGGATATACAGTTGCTGATGTGGAGATTGTGGGGCTCACCTGGGTATACCTATCTTGACACAGAGACTCCTTTGCTGAGTTTACCAACCTGGGCTGATATGAAGTTCTCTGTGTCAAAATGGAGGTTCCTGGGCAGAGTGAGCGTAAAGTGGCTGAAGAGACCTGTCCAGAGGTGGGTATAGCTGGACTGAGCAAGCCCTTCCTGGATTACAATGGACTTCTGTTTGCAGCTGTGGAGATCTGCACACTGATGTGGAACTGCCTGTGCTGAGATGTATGTACCTGAGTTTAGATTCTGAGCTGATGTGGATACACCTGTGCTGAGATAGAGAGCTGCACTGAGTCCCAGGTACGTGGGCTGTGCCAGAGTCATCTGTGCAGAGATGGGATAGAGAGTGCAGAGATAAAGCTTCCTGATCACAGTGGGTATTCCTGTGCTGAGTGGACATACAGGTACTGAGTTGGAGCTTGTGGGAATGAGAGGGATATAGCTGCTTGGAGCTGGAGATACCTATGCTGAGTTGGACAACCAGGGCTGTGATGGAGTTCCTTGCTCTGAGATGGAGACCCCAGGACGCAGATGGATGTGAAGTAGCTGAGATGGTGATGCCTCTCCAGAGATTGATAAACCTAGGCTGAGTGAGACCTCCCTTAGTCAAAAAAGAGGTCTGTCTGTAGCCATGGAGATATGTGCACTGACAAGGAATGACCTCTGCTGAAATGAATATACCTGTGTTTAGATGGCATTATTTACAGATCCTGACCTGATGTGGATATACCTGTGCCGAGACTGAGAGTTGCGCCAAGTTCCAGATACCTGGGCTGTGATGGAATCATCTGTACAGAGATGGACTTGGGCACGCAGAGATAGAGTTTCCTTTCACTTTGGAAATACCTGTGCTGAGATGGATATATAATTGATGAGTTGGAGTTTGTGGGAAGAGATGGATATACCTTTCTGGAGCTGGAGATACCTGTGCTAAGTTTGATGCCCTGAGCTTAGACAGAGCTCTATGCTCTGAGATGGATATCCTGAAACGCAGATGGATGTCAGCTGATTGAGATGGTGATACATGTCCTGAGGTGGATATTCCTGGGCTGAGCAAGACCTACCTTAGTCATAATGAAGTTGTATTTGTAGCCTTGGAGATAGGTGCACTGCTATGGAATTACCTGTGCTGAGGTAGATATACCTGTGTGTGTTTTTTTTATTCAATCGAAACTGTGTACATATGTAGTTACCTACAGTAACATACTTAGCATATTCTCAGCTCATGGGGATATACCTGTGTTAAGATGAGATTTGTGACAATTTCCAGATACCTGGGCTGTGACAAAATAATCTGTGCTGGGATAGAAATGGGGTTGTAGAGATAGAGTTTCTTATTGCAATGGAGATGCATGTGCTGAGTGGATATACAATTTCTGAGTTTAGAATTATGAGAATGAGATGGATATACCTACCTGAAGTTGGAGATACCTGTGCTGAGTTGACCACCAGAGCTTGGGCAGAGTTTCATGATCTGTGATAGTGATCCCTGAGCCTAGATCAATGTCAGGTGGCTGAGATGGTCAAATACCTGTCCAGGGGTGAATATACTGGACTGAGTATGACCTACCTTGGCCATAATGAAGTTCTGTTTGTAGACATGGAGATATGTGCACGGCTTTTCGATTTTCTGTGCTGAGGTACATACACCTGCTCTTAGATGAAGTTACTTACAATACCATAGCACATTCTCTGTTGATGTGGATATACCTGTGCTGAAATGAAGAGGAGAGCCTCCTTTCTGGTCCCTGGACTTTGATGGAGTCATCTGTGTGCAGATAGAAATGGCCATACAGACACCAAGTTTTCTGTTTTCGATGGATATTCCTGTGCTAAGGTGGATATACAATTGTTAAAATGGAAATTGTGGGGCTTATCTAAATTTAACTGCATAGAGCTGGATATTCCTGTGATGACTTGGAAAACCAGGTCTTAATCAGAGCTGCACGCTGTGAGATGGAAATCTCAGGATACAGAAGGATCTCAAGTTGCTGAGAAGTGACACCTGTCCAGAGGTCGATATACTTATGCCTAGACAGACAGTTGCGCTGAGTTCTAAATACCTGTGCTGTGACAGCTGGTACTGGCATGGAGATGTACATTTTTTTATAACAATGGGCAAAACTATATGGAAATAGCTACACAAGTTGCTCAGTTGGAGATTGTGGGAATGAGACGGGTATACCCTCCTGGAGATGGAGATGCCTATGCTGAGTTTGACAACCTGAGCTTAGACAGATCTCTGTGCACTAAGATGGATGTCTTGAAATGCAGGTGGATGTCAAGTGGCTGAGATGCTCATACTTGTTCTGAAGTGAATATACCTGGATGGGCTGAGCAAGACCTACCTTGTTCATAATGGTGCTCTTTTTGTAGTCGAGGAGATATGTGAGCTGCAATGGAATTACTTGTGCTGAGACAGCTGTGTTTTGAGGACTTACTTACAATGCAATAGCATATTCAGAGCTCTTCTGGATGTTCCTGTGCTGAAACAGAGAGGAGCACCGAACTTCTGCTGCTTGGATTATAAGGGAGTCATCTGTGTGGAGTGGGAAATGGCCTACAGAAATGGAGTTGGCTTTTTTTTTTTTTTGATGGATATACCTGGGCTAAGGTGGATACAGTTGCCGATAATGGTGATACCTGTCCAGAAGAGGATATAACTGGGCTGAGTGAGAACCATCTTGGTCATAATGGACTTCTATTTGCAGCCATGGAAATTCATGCATTCATTTGGAATTACCTGTGCTGAGGCTCGGCGCCTGTGGCTCAATGGGCTAAGGCACCAGCCACGTACACCTGAGCTGGTGGGTTGGAATCCAGCCCAGGGCCCGCCAAACAGCAATGACGGCTGCAACCAAAAAATGGCCAGGCGTTGTGGTGGGCACCTGTAGTCCCAGCTACTTGGGAGGCGGAGGCAAGAGACTCGCTTGAGCCCTGGAATTGGAGGTTGCTGTGAGCTGTGATGCCACAGAACTCTATCCAGGGTGACAGCTTGAGGCTCTGTCTCAAAAAAAAAAAAAAAAAAAAAAAAGGAATTACCTGTACTAAGATGTATATACCTGTGTTTAGATGGAGTTAGTACAGATTCTCACCTGATGTGGATATACCTGTGCCAAGACTTAGAGTTGCACCAAGATTCAGATTCCTGGGCTATGATGGAATCATCTGTGCAGAGATGGAATTCGACATGCAGAGATTTTGTTCTCACATTGGAAATACAGGTGCTGAGATGGATGTAGAATTGCTGAGTTGGAGTTTGTGAGAAGGAGATGGAGATACCTGCGTGGAGCTGAGGATACCTATTCTGCGTTTGATACCCTGAGCTTAGACAGAGCTCCATGCTCTGAGTTGGATATGCTGGAATGTAGGTGGATGTAAAGCGGCTGAGATTGTAATAGCTGTGCAGAGGTGGACATACCTGGGCTGGACAAGACCTACCTTAGTCATAAATGATTTCTGTTTGTAGTTGGGGAGATACATACACTGCTGAGATGGATACACCTGTGTTTAGATGGTGTTACTTACAGATTCTGACCTGATGTGGATATACTACTGCCAAAACTGAGAGTTGCACCGAGTTTCGGACACTTGGACTATGACATAATCATTAATGTGGAAATGGGGCGCAGAGACACAGTTTTCTTCTCACATTGAATATACCTGTGCTGAGGTGGATATACCGTTGCTGAGTTGGAGTTTGCGGGAACGAGATGGATACACCTGCCTGGAGCTGGAGACACCAATGCTGAGTTTGGCTCCCTGGGCTTAGGCAGAACTCCATGCTCTGAGATCAATATCCTGAAACTCAGGCGGAATTCAAGTGGCTGAGATCATCATATTTGTCCTGAAGTGAATATACCTGGGCTGAGCAAATCATAATGAAATTTATTTGAAATCTTGGAGATATGTGCCCTGCTATGGAATGTTCCTGTTCTGTGATAGATATTCCTGTGTTTTGATGGAGTTATTAATAGTGCCACAGCATATTTTCAGTTGATATGGATATACCTGTGCTAAGATAAGAGTTGTGATAATTTCCAGATACCTGGGCTGTGATAGAATCATCTGTGCAGAGATTGAAATGGGGGTGCAAAGATAGTGTTTTCTTATCACAATGGGATATACATGTGCCAAGTGTATATATAATTGTTGAGTTTAAAATTACAGGAATGAGATGAATATACCTACCTGAAGCTGGAGACACCTTATGCTGAGTTTGACAACCAGGGATGAAATGGAGTTCCGTGCTTTAGGATGGAGATCCTGAAACACAGGTGGATGTCAAGTGGCTGAGATGGTGATGCCTGTGCCGAGGTGGATATACCTGGACTGAGCAAGATCTACCTTGGTCATCATGGAGTTCTATTTGTAGTCTTGGAGATACGTGTGTTTCTATGGAGATACGTGTGCTGAGATGGATATCACTGTATTTGGAGGGAGTTACTTACAGTACATGGCATATTCTGAGCTGATTGGATCTACCTATGCTGAGATGGAGCGGAACACCAAGTCTCTGAAAACCAGATTTTGAGGGAGTCATGTGAGTACAGATATAAATTGCCATACAGACGTGGAGTGTTCTTCTGTCGGTGGATGTACCTGTGCTAAGGTTGATATGCAGTTGCTGAAGTGGAGATTGTGTGGCTTACCTGAACATACCAGCCTGGAGTAGGAGATTCCTTTGTGGAGTTGGACAACCAGATCTTACATGCCTGAAACTGCATGAACTGCATGCTGTGAAATGGAGATCCTGAGAAACACATCGTTGTAAAGTTGCTGAGACAGTGATGCCTGTGCAGAGGTGGATATACCTATGCCAAGACGGAGAATCGCACAGAGTTCCACATACCTGTGCTGTGACAGAATCATCCATCAGAAGATGGAATCGTATGCAGACATATACAGTTTGCTTATAACAACGGATATTAATGTGCAGATATGGATATACAGTTGCTGAGTTGGAGATTGTGGGATGAAATGGATATACCTGCCTGGAGCTGGAGATACCTATACTGAATTTGGGAACCAGGGTTTAGATGGAGTTCTATTTTCTGAGATCGTGATCCAGGGGTGCAGATGGATGTCAAGTGGCCGAGATGGTGATACACGTCCAGAGGTGGATATTCATGGGCTAAGAGAGACCTACCTTGGCCATAATAGAGTTCTATTTGTAGTCACAGAGTCACGTGCACAGCTATTGAATTATCTGTGCTGAGATAACTGTATCTGTGTTTTGATGAACTTAGTTACAATGCAATAACATATTCTGACTTCTTGTGGATATACTTGTGTTGAGCCAGAGAGGAGGGTCAAGTTTTTGGTCCCTGGACTGTGAGGGAGTCATCTGTGTGTACATAGAAATGGCCTACGAAGATAGAGTTCTCTCTGTCAATGGATATACCTGTGTAAGGTGGATCTACAGTTGTGCACATGGAGGTTGTGGGCTTACCTACATGTACCTGCACGGACTTGGAGATTCCTATGCTGATTTTTTTTTTTGAGATAGAGCCTCAAGCTGTCACCCTGGATAGAGTGCTGTGGTGTCACAGCTCACAGCAACCTCCAATTCCTGGGCTCCGCCTCCCAAGTAGCTGGGACTACAGGCGCCCGCCACAACACCTGGCCATTTTTTGGTTGCAGCCGTAATTGTTGCTTGGCGGCCTGGGCTAGATTCGAACCTGCCATCTCAGGTGTATGTGGCTGGCACCTTAGCCTGTTGAGCCACAGGCGCCGAGCCCCTATGCTGATTCTTGATTAACCTGGATTGCTCACGTGGAGGTTGTGGGGCCTACGTGGATATGCCTGCATGGAGTTGGAGATTCCTATGCTGATTTTTGATAACCTGGGATAAAATGGAGTTCCCTGAACTGAGATGGAGATTCCTTGGTGGAGGTGAATGTAAAGTGGCTGAGATGGAGATACCTGTCCAGAGGATATAGCTGGGCTGAGCGAGCCCTACCTGGGTTACGATGGAGTTCTGTTTACAGCCATTTAGATACGTACACTGGTATGGAATTACCTGTGCTGAGAAGTCTGTACTTGTGTTTAGAATCTGTTGCTCATAGACTGTGAGCTGATGTGGATATTCCAGTGCTAAGACCGAGAGTTGCACCAAGTTCCAGATACCTGGGCTGTCTTGGGATCATCTGTGTGGAGAAGGAATTGGACATCCAGAGACAGATTTTTCTTCTCATTTTGGATATGCCTCTGCTGAGTGAATATACAGTTGCTGAGTTGGAGATTTCAGGAATGAGATTGATATACCTGTCTGGAGCTGGAGATACCGACGCCGAGTTTGACAACCTCAGCTTAGACAGAGCTCTGGGCTCCGAGATATCATGAAACTCAGGTGGATGCCAAGTAGCTAACATGGTGACATCTGTCATGAGGTGGATATACCTGGGCTGTGCAAGACCTACCTTGTTCATAGTGGAGTTGTATTTGTAGCCATGGAGATATGTGCACTTCTATGGATTACCTATGCTGAGACAGACATACATGTATTTCAATGGAGTTCCTTACAGTGCCATAGCATATGCTGAGCTGATGTGGAAATACCAGTGCCAAGATGGAGAGGAGAGTGAAGTTTCTCATCCCTGGACTGTGATGGAGTCATCTGTGTGAAGATGGAAATGGCCATACAGTGATACAGTTTTTTTTTTCCTCAATGGATATACCTGTGAAAGGTGGATATTCAGTCGCTCACATGGAGATTGTGGGACTTACCTGGATATACCTGCCTGGAGACAGAGATTCCTATGCTAAGTTTGACAACTTGGGTGATATGGGCTTCCCTGCGCTGAAATGGACATTCCTTGATGGAGTTGAATGTAAAGTGGCTGAGAAGGAAATACGTGTCCAAAGGTGGATTAGCTGGGCTGAGCAAGCCCTAACTGGGTTACCCTGGAGATGTGTCTGCATTCATGGAGATACATACACTGATATGAAATTACCTGTGCTGAGATGTATATGCCTGTGTTTAAAGGGAATTATTTTCAGATTCTGAGCTGATGTGGGTATACTTGGGCTGAGATAGAGAGTTGCAGAGTTCCAGATTCCTGGGCTGAGTTCCACATTCCTGGGTTGTCACGGAATCATCTGTGCAGAGATGGAAATAGGGGTCAGAGATAGAGTTTTCTTATCACCTTGGATATCCGTGTGCTGAGATGGATATATAATTGCTGAGTTAGAGATTGCAGGACTGAGATGGATATACCTACCTGGCGCTGGAGATACCTATGCTGAGTTTGACCTCAAGGGGTTGGAGGGAGCTCTGTTGTCAGATGGAGATCCTGGTGCCCAGATGGATGTCAAGTGGCTGAGAAGGTGATCCCTGTCCAGGGATGGTTGTACCTGGGCTGAGTAAGACCTACCTTCCTCATAATGGAATTTCATTTGTAGCCATAGAGATATATGCCCTACTATGGAATTACCTGTGCTGAAATCGATATACCTGCATTTCAATGATATTACTTGCAGTGCCGTATCATATTCTGAGCTGATTTGGATAATACCTGTGCTAAGGCCAAGAGGAGCACCTAGTTTCTGGAACTTGGACTCTGGTACCTGAAGTCATCTGTGTATAGAGAGAAATGGCTATACAGAATGAATTTTCTTTTCTCAATGGATATACCTGTGCTAAGGTGGATATACTGTTGCTGACATGGAGATTGTGGGACTTACCTGAATATGCCTGCCTGGGGCTGGAGATTCCTATGCTGAGTTGGACAACCAGGGCTTAGACACAGCTGCCTGCCTGCTGTAAGATGGATATCCCTGGCACACATGGATATAAAGCTGCTGAGATGGTGATACCCATCCAGAGAAGAATATACATGGGATCAGCGATATCTACCTTGATCATTATTCTGTTTGGAGCCATGGACATGCATTCTCTGATAAGGAATTACCTGTGCCGAGATGTAAATACCTGTGTTTAGATGCAGTTACTTGCCGATTGATTCTTAGCTGATGTTTATATACCTGATCCCTGTCCAGAGGTGGATATAGCTGGGCTGAGCGAGCCCTAGCTGAGTTGCAACGGAGATGTGCTTGCATTCATGGAGATACGTACACTGATATGAAATTACCTGTGCTGAGATGTATATGCCTGTGTTTAGATGGAATTATTTTCAGATTCTGAGCTGACGTGGAATCATCTGCGCAGAGATGTAAATGGGGGTGCAAAGATAGAGTTTTCTTATCACCTTGGATATACCTGTGTGGAGACGGATATATAATTGCTGAGTTAGAGATTGCAGAATTGAGATGGATATACCTACCTAGAGCTGGAAATACCTGTGCTGAGTTTGACCTCAAGCGATTGGAGGGAGCAGTTTAAAGGGCGCTTCAGAAATCAAGTATTCTTTCTCAATGGATATACCTTAGTAATGTGGATATATAGTTGCTTTGGTAGATATTGCAATGCTTATGTGGATATACATTTCTGGAGCTGGAGATACCAATTGACAACTTGGGCTTAGATGAAGTTCCCTGTGCTGAGATAGAATTCTGTGGGCACAGACGGCTGTAAAGTTGCTCAAATAGAGATACCTGTCCAGAAGTGAATTTACCCAGGCTCAGTGGTACCTACCTGGGTTACAATGGATTTCTGTTTGCAGCCATATATTATGTGGCCTTAGGTAAAATTTTCCTTGCTTCAGTGGACATCCTTTTGCATTGTCCTATTGTGTAACTATTTTCAGTGCCATATAGCTTTCTGCGCTGATGTGGATATACCTGTGCCAACACATATAGGGATGAATTCTAAATACCTGGGCTGTGATGGAATCATTTGCAGATAGACTGAAATGGCAGTACAGAAATGGAGTTTTCTGTTCTGGATGGATATTCTGGTGCAGATGTGAAGATTGCAGAGATGAGATGGATATACCAGCCTGGATCTGGAGATACCTAAGCTGAGTTTGACAACCTGGGCTAAGATGATGCTCACTGAGCTGAGATGGATTTTAAGGGGATCACATGGAGATACCTGGCCAGTAGTGGATATACTTACTTGGGCTGAGCAGGACCTACCTGGGGTGCAATGGAGTCCTATTTGCAGCCATGGAGTTATGTGGTCTGAGGGGTAATTAGCCATGCTAAGATGATATACCTGGGCTTAGATGCAGTTACCTGTGCTGGGATGTAGATACTGTGACTGAGAAAAATGTACCTATGCTGAGCTGGAAACCCATCACTAAAGTTGAGATAGGTGTGCTGAAATGGAGATAGCATGGGCTGAGATGGAGATACTTGGCCTGTGATGCATGTACCTGGGAGTAGATGTACATGCATGTGCTGACATGGAGATGTCTGTGCTGAGATGGAAATACCTGGACTGAGATGAAGACAGCTAGCTGAGATGGAGATACTGTTGCCTTGAGTGTAATACCTTGGCTTTGATAAAAAAAAAAAAAAATACTTCTGCTGAGTAGAGGATATCTGTGGCAATATGGAGCAGCCAGGGCTTTGATGAAATTGTCTGAGCTGGCATCCAGATAGCTAATCTAAGGTAGAGATACTGGGTTCAGAACCAGTTACCACTGTTCATATGGAGCTGTCTGTGTTCTGATGGAGATACATGCGCTGAGATCAAGATTGTTCGGCTTACAAAAAGATTTCTGGTCAAACATGTAGTTATTTATGTAGAGAATAGGAAATCTGTGCTGAAACAGATGTACCAGTGCTGAGTTTCAGATACTGGCCTGTTATGCCATCATCTATACCAACATGGAGATACCAGTGCAGATATGGAGGTACGATTGTATCTGTTGTCCACAAGATATACCTGTGCTGAGATGGACTTACAGTTGCTGAGATAAAGTTACTTGGGAGGAGAAGCAGATAACTGGCCAAAAATGGATATACCTTTTCTGCGATGGACATACCTTGCCTGAGATGGAGATATCCAGATTGAGATGGATTTATTCAAGGTAATATGTAAAGTGTCTGGAATTAGATTAAAACGTGCTGAAATATAGGTAGCTGCCCCGAGATAAGGATACCCGCCTTTGCCTTTGATGGAGATACCTTAGGTGAGATAGAAATACATCTGCTGAGAAGATACCTGTGTCAAGATGGAGTTGACTAGGCTCAGATGAAATAATCTGAGCTCACATGAAGACGCCTGTGGTGAGATGTAGCTACTGCGCTCACGTGGAGTTAATTAGTTCTGAAGTGGAGCTGTTTGTGTTCTGATGGAGATACCTGTGCTGAGATCAAGATTTCTGGGCATAGAAGGAGTTATTTATGCTGAGATGAAGAAACTTGTACAGAGATGGCTGTACGTGTGCTGAGATGGACATACCAGTCCTGAGTTGCAGATATTGCCCTGTGATCCCTCATGTGTGCTGACATGCAGAGACCAGTGCAAAGAGTTACAGTTGGATTTGTTCTACAGGAATATACCCATGCTGAGATGGATTAACAGTGTGAGATAGGGTTACCTGGAATGAGATGACGTTACCTGGCCGAAGATGGATATACCTTTTCTGAGATGGACATACCTAAGATGAGACAGAGATACCTGGGTTGACATGTAATTATCCAAGGTATATGGAAGGTAAGTTTTTTTTTTTATTAAATCACAAAGAGGTAGATCATGTATACATTAATGCATTTAGGGGGTACAATGATATCGTATACAATTTGGAATGCTTGCATTGTACTGGTTAATATATCCCTCACCTCATTTACTTAATTATTGTGCCACATGCTCATGGCTGGGAAGAATCAACATTGTTAAAATGTCCATATTACCCAAAGCAATATACAAATTTAATGCAGTCCCTATCAAAGCACTACTGTCATACTTTAAAGATCTGGAAAAAATAGTACTTGATTTTATATGGAACCAGAAAAAAAAACTCAAATAGCCAAGACATTACTCAGAAATAAAAACAAATCAGAAGGAATCACACTACCAGACTTCAAACTATATTATAAATCTACAGTGATGGTACTGGCACAAAAATAGAGAGGTAGATGTATGGAACAGAATTGAGAACCAAGAGATGAACCCAGACACTCATCATCATTTGATCTTTGATAAGCCTATCAAAAAAAATGCAAGGTGGATTTAAATGTGCTGAAATGGAGGTAGCTGCTGTGAGATCAGGATACCGGCAGAGATGGAGATAGATACCTGTGCCTGTGAAAGAGATACTTTGGCTGAGACTATTCACCTCCATTGAGAAGATATTCATGTCAAGATGGAAATGCCTGGGCTCAGATGAAATTATGTGAGCTCACATGGTGACACCTGAGGGTGACAAGGAGATGCTTGGGCTAAGTTGGATGTAGTGAATTCTTAGTCAGGTAGAAATACCTCTGCTGGGACTGAGATAGAAATGCTGCATTTTTAATAGCTTAGTTGTGATGGAAAACTTCATCTCAGTACAGAAATCTCCATGTCAGCACATGCACATTCATTGACTCCCAGGTTCATGAATCACAGGCCAGATAGCACTATCTTAACCCACATTATCTCCATTTCAGCACATGTATCTCTACTTCCGTGATGTGTATCTATCTCGGCACAAGTACCTCCATCTCAACCGTAGCATCTACATTTCAGCATAGGTAACGACATCTCAGCTCAGGGATCTCCATATTAGTATAGGTAACTCCATTTCAGCCAACATAGCTCCATGGCTGCAAACATTACTCCATCGCACCTCAGGTATATCCATCTCAGCCCAGGTATATCCACCTCTGGACAGGTATCTCTATCTCAGCAGCTTTACATCCATCACAGTCCAGGGAACTCTATCTCACCACATTTAACTCCATCTCAGCCCAGGTTGTCAAAGTCAGCTTAGGTATCTCCCTCCCCAGGCAGGGATATCCATCTCATCCCCTGATTCTCCACCTCATCAACTGTATATCCATCTTAGCACAGGTACATCCATTTAGAAAAGAAAATTCTATCTCTGCACCACCATTTCCATCTCTACACAGATGATTCCATGACATCACAAATATCTGGAACTCAATACTGCCTTGTCTGTGTCCACACGGGTCTATCCACCTCAGCTCAGAATTGGCTATAGCACCATAAATAACTCCATCTAAGCCCAGGGTCTTGATCTCAGTTCAGGTGTCTCCATCAGAACACAGACAGCTCCACGTCAGTACCAATAACTCCATGAGAGCCCAGTATGTCCATCGCAGAACAGGTATCTCCATGTGAGCTCTGATAATTCCATCCTCACCCACGCATATCCTGAGATCAAGATCCTTGTGCAGATAGTGAATTTCCTGTTCTCTGTGCATACACTTATACTGAAATGGAGATACTTTGATTGAAATGGGATACCTTGACAGAGATACTTGAACCTGAGAGTAAATGAACATTACTGTGGTGATGTGAACACTTCTGTGCTGAGATGGAGATACCTGGCCTGACAGGGAAATATCTGCTCTGCAGTGAAATTGTCTGTGCTGAGATTGATATTCCTGTTCTGAGATGGACATACTTAAGCTGAGCTTGCAACACCTTACAGGAGATGGAACTATCTCTCCTTATGTGAAGATACCTGTGCTACATTGCTGATATTAAAGATGAGATTAGATTATCTATACCCAGTTGGAAATAATTATGGTGAAATTAAGAAAACTGGGGATTAGATGAGAGTTATCCATGCTGAGATGAACTTACACGTGCTGAGAAAGAGATACCTGGGCTGAGTTGGGATATCTGGTGGAGAATGAGATCCGTGTGCTGAAATGGAAACTCCTGGAGTGCTTGGTTGTGTAATAGATGTACCTGTGCTGCCATGGACATACATGAGCTGAGATGAATATACCCGGGCTGATAAGGAATTACCTAGCCGGATATGGAAATACCTGTGCTGAAATAGAGATACCTCAGTTTACATGGAGAGATACTTTACCTGACTCAGATATTCCTTGGCTGAGCTGGAGATGCCTGCGCTGACATGGAAATACCTGGGTTGAGATGCTGATACCTGAATTGACATGGAATTATCCATGCAGAGATGAAAAAATCTGTGCTGATATGAAGATACTTGTGGTGAGATTAGTGATCAGTGCTGAGATGGTGATGACTGTGGACAGATGGATGTGGTGAGATGAAAGTACCTTGACTGAGATGGAGATGCCTGGTCTGACATGTCATTGTCTCTGCTGAGATTGAGATACTTGTTCTGAGATGAAGGTACCTGTGCCAAGATGGAGATTGTGGGCTGAGATGGAACTCTTTGTAGGGAGATGGAGATACCTATGTGATGAAATTGCAGGTGCTGATTCTCATGCTGAGATGGAATAATCAGCGCTCAGATGCAAATATCTGAGCTGAGATGGACATACTCATACTCAGAAGGAGACACATGGATTGAGATGAGATAACTTGGGCTTACATGCAGTTTCCTTTGCTGAGATATAGACAATAGTGCTGAGCTCCAGACACCTGAGCAGAAATGGAGTTACCTCCATTGAGAAGTAGAAACCTGCATTGAGATGGAGATACTTGGGCAGTGATGGATTTATCCATTTTGAGATGGATATAATACCTGTGCTGAGGTAGAGACACATGTTATGGGATGAAGATACCTGGGCTGAGATGGAGTTAAATGTGGTGAAATAGAGGTTCCTGGCCTGAGATGGAGATACCCCTTTGATATGGATTTATTTTTGCTGAGATTGACACATCTCAGCTGAGATGGAGATCTATGTGCTGAGATAGACATATCTGGCCTTATATGGAATTAGTTGTTTTGAGATGGAGACAACTTGCTGAAATAGAGTTATCTGTGTTGAGATAAATATACTTGTTATGAGACAGAGATAGAAGGCCTGAATTCCAGACACCAGCACTATGATGAAATTATCTGTGTGATAATTATCTGTGTGAGATGGAGATTCCCAGCTGAGATGGAGGTATTTTTGCTGAGATCATGTTGTCCCTGGTGAAATGGAGATACCTGTGTTAAGATCAGATATGGGGGCTGAGATGGTTTCATACCTAGCCTGAGATGAATATACCTGGGCTGAGATAGAGATTTTACTGAAATGAGCTTTTCAAGTCTGAGTTGGATTTGTTTCTCCTGATATAGAAATACCTGTGCTGAGATTGGAATAATGTGTGCTGAGTTGTAGACTGAGATAGAATTATGTGTGTTGAGTTGGGGTTATTTTTTCTGAGATGAAGTCACCTGTGTTGAGATAAAGACACTGGCTCGGATGGAGATACCTGTGTTGAGATGGATATACCTGGGCTACGATGGATTTATTTGTATTGAAATGAAGACACACAGGCTTAGTCAAAGATAATGGGCTCAGATGGTATTATGTGTGCTCAGAAGGAGATACTCATGTTGAAAAGGAGTAATTGGTGCTGAGATGGAAATATCTGTGCTAAAAGGGAGATACCTAGGACTTAGGTGAAATTATTTGTACTGAGATGATATACCCTTGCACAGATGGAGACACTGGGCTCAGATGTAATTACATGTGCTGAGATGGAGATACCTGTTCTGAGATTAAAATACCTGGGCTGATGTGAAAATGACTGCTCTGAGATCAAGTTATCTTTGATATGAAAATACCTATTCTGAGATGAGGATACCTGGGCTTAGATGGAATTATTTATACTGAGATGGAGATACCTGGGCTTAAACGAAGTTACCTGTTCTGAGATGGAGATATCTGAGCTGAAATGAGGACTTCTGGGCATAGATGGAATTATCTGTTTAGAAATGGAAATACCTCTGATTAGATGGATATACATGGGCTGAGATGGAGATATGTGGTCTTAGATGGAGATACCTTAACCGGATGGAATTCTCTGTGCAGAGATGAAAATACTTCTGCTCAGGTGAAGATATTCGTATTTTGATGGTGTTATCTGTGCTGAGATGTATATACTTTCTCATGATTAAATTATCTATGCTAAGATGAGGATATCTGTCCTGAGATGAATGTTACCCAGACCGAGGTAAATACCTATCCTGAGATAGAGATAGCTTTGCTGAGATGAGGATAACTGGTCTGAGATAATTTGTCTCTCCTGAAATAGCAATACCTCTGCTGAGATTATAATACTTGGACTGAGATGCAATTATCTCTCATAAATTGGGCTTATTTTTGCTGAGATGAAAATACCTGTGTTGAGATAAAGATACTGGGATCAGATGGAGATACCTGTCCTGAGATGGAGAGACCTGTGCTTGGATTGAAATATCTGTGGTGGGATTAATATTTGGGGATATAGATGGAGATACTTGATCAGAGGTGAGGATATTTGTGCTCTACTGCCATACCTGGGCTGAGATGCAAATGAGAAGGCGGAGGTCACCTTGGGAAGACCAAAGTGAAAGAACCCCTAGCAGGGGACCCAGCAAGTGCAAAGATCTGAGGAAATCAGAAAGAAGGCTGGTGCAGAAGGAGGATGGGATCTGCCTCCCACCTTCACTATGGAGCTGGACCACTGCAATGGTCTCCCTGATGGTCCTCAGGCCTCCCTTTGGTAGAAAGGGAGGAACAAGTATTCAGGATGACCCAAGTTTGTACTTGGGCTCTTGCACTTATAAGCAGTGTGCCCTTGGGAAAAGGTTTAACTCCCTCGGTTTCAGTTTTCCCTTCCCTAGAATTGGTGGTTACCCCCACTTGCAAGGCTGTTGGGAAGACTTGTGATGACATGCAGCACCGAGCAGATGCTTGGGGACCAGGGCAGGGGTGTTACTTCCCACCATTGTGTCTCCTGCAGCTGGACACACCCCAGCAAGAGCCAACTTCTGTGTGTCCTCCCCTGGTTTTCACTTCGCCATTTCTTTGCCCACCACCTGTCACTTGCCTTTCACTGCTTGAATTATCTCTGGCCTAGAACATAAGGCATTCCACAGGAGAGTCTCAAGCTACTTTTAAAAATCGTTTATTTCCACTAATTATGAAGGAACATTCTCTCCTTGTAAATAATCTAACAATACAGAATTTGTTTTATGGAGAGTTTATTCAGGTCCCTTTTAACTCTCACTCTTTTCTGTCAGTAAGTCAGTGTGTATTCATCTACCTTGTTGTATTCATCACACACATATACATGTGAAAACACGTGTGTAGTGTCCCATACAAATATGATATTGTATTTTGGAGTCTGCCTCAACCCTGATGAGTGCCTTATCAGAGATTTTCACTTCCCTTCCTCTGAGCCTTTTTCCTCTTTAGAAAGGGCCAGGTCAAGTTCCACAGGCTCCAGGCTGCCTTCCCAGCCACCTGCTGACTCTTCTGAATTCCAAAAACAGCTATTCAGTGATACACACATTTCACAGTGAGACATATGTACCATCTTGCATAGAGTCAACGTGCAGTTGCTTTCTCGTGTCCCTTTGCGGGTGCTGTAACAGACCTGGGCACATTGTAGATAGTTCACAAATAAATAGCAAGAATTATACTGATGTTTACAGCTTGTAGCTGACACATTCTGAGTACTTACTGTGTGCTAAGCACTCTCACATGACAGCCACACAGATAGCAGGTGGCCAAGGCAGGATTCGGAGGCCATTGCACTGACTCAGAGGCACATGTCTTTATCTGTCATGTTGTACAGACCAGGCACAGTGGTGGGCACTTGCACTATAGCTAGATCCATCATGTGCTAGAGACCATGGCACTGCTGGCTTCCTCCATTCCTCCTCAAGAGCAGATATACTCCCCTAGCCTCCACCTCCACTGCCTCACTCACTGCTTCCTCCTACGTTGTCTTGCCTTCCAGCTTCCCAGCTTGGGCCTCTCATTTATGCCCCCACTCTGCTCTGGGACTCAGTTTTCCTCCTGCACCAAGCCTCAGTCCCATCATGGTGGCCCTTTGAGAGCAGGGCAAGGGGGGAAGCACAGTGCCTGACTGTCTCAGTCATAAACAATCATTACAACCAGTGTCCTACTGGTGGGGGGGAAAGGGTGGGGATGGCAGGAGGTTTGAGGATGCTGAGAAGCGGGTGCAGGTACCAGTTGGGCATTTGCTCAGAGCCATCAGGGCTCTCCACCTGGGACATGCATACTCAGGAAACTCCACACTAGGGAAGAATACAGCACAAGAAGGCTGAATAGGACAATACACATTTGAAAGGGGGGAACATGATAGTCCCCATCATCTTGTCACCCACCTTGGCCTCACCAACCAAGTCACTTAGAAGCAAACTTGCTTTGAATAAATCATGATATTTTAATAATAGAAGTATTTATGAAGGAAGTATTTTAAGCAAATTTCCACTTTCTTTATTACTAAAAACCTTTTATGCTGGCAAACTTATAAAAGTGAGTCTTTCTAATTAGCTTCTGTAGCTAACATGACTTCCAAAACCAAAGTTAACTGGCATAGCATTTTGTCAAAAGTGCATCACTAATTAACTACAGGATTTATAGTTTTAAAATATTTCCTTCTGGCATACACACTTGGTATATAGCATTTGCAACGTAGCTCAAAAACAAATGTATTAAAACTATTTAACAGCACCGTCATCCAATGATATGCAATTCAAGACATCAAACTAACATTTTACTCTACTAAATTAAGCCTAAACTATTCTTTTTACTGAATTACAGCCAGCCCTGGGGATGTTAAAGTGAACCTGGTCTACTCATGCCTCATGACTTTGGGAAAACAATTTAACAGTACACATCCACAACATAAAATGTTTCTATCCTTTTGCTTGATATTAAAAATTTGAAGGTTTTAACAAAGAGAAAAAGAAAGCACCAAAATAAAATGTTAAATATTGAAGGGTTCTTTTATAGCATAATCTAAAAATGGGTAAATCTGAAAATTATGGCTTCTCATAGAGGCTTCATTAATTAGTATATGATTCAACAGCATTTTTTTTTTTTTGGTGGCTAGACCAGTGATTTTCAAATTCAATAATATTCTATAGTCAATAAATAGTGATTAGGGATATTTAGCAACAAGGAATTAATGATTAAAAGTTAGTTGAGGCAGCATAATATTCTATGGTATCACACCTATGGTGCATCTTAGAAGGGTACAGGTGAAACTTACTAAAATGCAGAACACAAATGTTTTTATACAATAACTAAGAAAATGCCATGAAGGCTGTGTTAAACTGTTTGATGAAAATATTTCAGATTGTATATGAAACCAGCACATTGTACCCTATGATTGCATTAATGTACACAGTTATGATTTAATTTAAAAAAAGAAAATAAAAATAAAAGTTAATTGAAAATAGAATACAACATGGAATGTTCACTACAATCAGATTTATGTGGCTACTCAACCAGGAACTCAGAAGGGACTCCCAGTGATGGAAATAGCATTGTCAGCATTTATGAAAGACATGTTTAAAAAGTTGCCTTTAATATTTTTATACTGTGTTTATAATATAAATTTTAAAATTGTTGAATCTGTACATTTTAAAGCTGGGATGGATTCAATTTGTTTTCCTCCAGGTAAAGTATATCTTTCATGGCTAGAATAATCAGCCTTCCCGCCCCCCACCATTGATTACATAAGCCTTTCAGCCTGTATTATTCTTTTATCTACTTAAGTGTCCTTGGATAAAAGCCCCAACCTTTCAACACAGCACCATGAGAGACAGGGCTTGTACCAGTTAATTTAGCAAAACTCAGTGGCATAATGACTCATCACTGCCCTAAATCAAAGTGGTTTCTCCAAGAGATGAGGAGTTGTAAACCTAATCCCTGCTTTTTAATCCTACCTAGCCAGGCTAGGGGAAGAAGAGATGGGCTTTAAGAAATAAGTGAGTTCAGTAATGATTATGTCCTTATTGTGCACCACTGGCTGTGCTAAACTATTTAGGGTAGGGAATAAACATTCAGGTTCTGGAGTCCATAATCCTGGGGTTGACTCTAGGTCTACCACTTAACCAGCTGTGTGGCCTTGAGTAAGCCACTCTGTACCTCACCCTTCTCTGCTTTCATCAGGTTTCAGTTATAGGTGAAGCACTGTGATGAGCACCAGGGCAGCTCTGAGGAAAGTTACAGTCACTATGATTTACAGACACTAATCAAGAAAATGAGTACATCTTAAGCAACTAGAAAAAGAAGATCAATTCAACCCCAAACCCAGCAGAAGAAAAGAAAAAACCAAAATTAGAGTAGAATTAAATGAAATTGAAAACAATAGAATCATTCAGAAGATCAATGAAACAAAAGGTTGATTCTTTGAATAGATTAAGAAAATTGATAAACCTTTGGCTAAACTAAACAGAAACAGAAAAGTAAAATCTCTAATAACTTCAATCAGAAATGATAAAGGGGAAATAACACATATCACAGAAATATAAAAGATCCTCAATGATTACTACAAAAAACTCTGTTCTCAGCAGTATGAAAATGTGGAGGAAATGGACCAATACCTGGAAGCATGCCACCTTCGTAGATGCAATCAGAAAGCATTACAAATTTTGAATAAACCTATATCAAGCACTGAAATAGCATCAACTCTACAAAATATCCCAAAAGAGAAAAGCCTAGGACCAGATGGCTTTCTGTCAGAATTCTACCAAACCTTCAAAAAGGAACTAGTATCTATATTGCATAACCTATTCCAAAACATAGAAAAGGAAGGAATTCTACCAAACACATTCTAAGAAAATGAGTACAAACCAAATAATTACTGCTGGTATAAGTTCTACAGAAGGAATAATCAGGGATGGATCAAAACTAACAGAAAACTGCTACTTTGGGTAGGATGTTCTGGAAAGTTCTCCCTGAGGAAGTGTCTTTTTACCTAAGACCAAAAAGATGAAAAGATCCAGTTTTAAAATAGCCTGGGTAGAAATTGTCAGTTATTAGAAGAGAAACTGAGGATTTTAAAAATAGCCATTTGATAGGTTTGTTGTGAGGGTAAACAGGGTAATGTTCCTAAACTGTCAGTGAGGTTTCTTATCTAAGGTCCTCAGCAAAGACCTGCTGCTACAGCCACCAGCCCTACCATTCTTTATATGATGTCAAGGAGAAAGGGTGCTGCTTGGAGTGGGAAAGGCAAGGTGTGAGTCTTGGGTCTTCTATTTACCAGCAGCTACCAGCAGAACAACCATGGGAGTATCATTCCCTGTCCTTGAGCCTCAGTTTCCCCATCTATAAGAGGAGTTAAATGTTCAGTGCATGGCAGAAATTATTCCATTAATAGCAATGACATTGATAGTAATGTCAGTGGTGGTGATGATAAAGATGACAATAGCTCCAGCCATGTGACTAGGAGCAAGTGATTTAATCTCCCATGGCCCTATTTTTGTGACCTGAAAATGAGAATAAAGATGGTCTAAATGCATACTAAGACCATTCATCAGCTGTAAGTGGCAGCAGACCACTCCTCACAGGGTTTCCTTGTGAATGTCCCCAGGTCCTGACCATGGCTTGGCAAACAGAGGGCTTTTATAGCTGCAATGAACTGAATTGAATGGAATTCCTGCACAGCAACATGCACAATCTTCTCCATCTCAAGGGCTGAATCTACTGTAGCCAGGATGGTCTGTTGAGATCTATGAGCAAAGAGCACAAGATTAGGTTTTCAAATAAACCCCTCATTCCTATCTCTTTCCTCCTTTGCTACAAAAGGTGAGAGGTACAACCTCTATTTCTCCCTTGCTCATCTTCCTTAGTACCTGCCCGTGACTATGGCCTGTGGCCATGGAGAAGAGAGTGAGCATATGAAGAGGGAAAGTGTCTCCTGGACACTTTGACAATGGCTAGACTTTCATTTTACTCCCCAGTAGGAGTTCAATTGCCTTTGCCTCAAAAATATCACTAGCAGATATACATACACACACACACACACGCACATATACATATCAGATATCAGTGATAATATATATATATATATCTACTCTGTATGATACCATAATGGTGAATACATGCCATTGTATATCTGCCCAAACCCGTAGACTGTACACCACCAAGAGTGAACCCCAATGTGAACTACGGCTGTTGGATGATGGCATATCATTATAGGTTCATCATCTCTAAAAACTGCACGTACTGGTGCAGAGTGTTGATAGTGGGAGAGGCTGGGTTAAAGCAGGGGTGGGGGGCAGATATAGAAACCCTCTGTACCTTCTATTCAATTATCCTGCAAACCTAAAACAGCACTAAAAAATATTTTTTAAATGGAAGACATTTATGAAATTATATGAGATTGGACAGGGAAGTTTGTGTACTTATACTAGCAAAGTCCAATCTTTGTTCCTTAAGAATCATTAGATCAGCAAAGTTGTAACAATTTCCTTTTAGTTCCAAGGGAAGATAAAGGATAACTTTGGCATGTAGTGAGAAAATAGGTGTGTGTGTGTGAAGCAGTCTAAAGAGGGGAAACTAACAATTATGAAGGTGGAGATTTTGCTAAAATGGAAAAAAGTTTCTGGCTGTCTCACTCCAAGTTATTATGACTTCATCTCACGTGAAAAGCTTGAAAAAACACTGAGCATGCCCAAGCACCTAACGTGCCTGTCTTCTTTACTCTGGAGAAGGGTAATTGTTCTTAATCTCTTAGAACTCAAGGTAGATAATCTTAGGGACAAAGTCAGATTACTGAGTCATCAGCAATACTAAAGGGCTCCATGGCCTGATGGGGGAAATCCTCCTCTCTTGAGTGACCTCTGAAATTACACTTCTAATCCTGGGTATTGGAAGCAAAACACAGTCAAGAGGTGTCCTGAAGCTTGCTCAAGGAATTAGCTAAAGAGCTCCAGCAAGAACAAGCTCTGTAAAGGAAAGCACAGTGTGGTGTCTCTGGGGCTTGTGCCCCACTGCAAGGGGGAAACTCAAGTGGGTCATAAATGCACAGTAAGTCCAAATCCATTGGATTCCTAGTGCTTAAGACCATCAATGGCTGTATATTCAACAACTGTACATTCAACTGCTATTGAGGGCCTATTCTGTGCTCTCTAAACTGCCAGACATCTAATACTCAACAACTAATATGTGCCAGGCACTGTTCTAGACTCTGGAGATACAAAGTGAAAAGGCAAACAAAAATCTCAGCCCCTTAATCACTTACCCTCTAGTTGCAGGGATTTACTAATAATCTAACTATGTATTAGGGTTTTCCTGGGATGATCCCAGTTTGTACATATTATTCCAAAGAAATTAATAGGATTTTTTTCACTTTAAAAAATATTAGTTTTGGAAGATAAATTACTTGTTGACCCTACTGATAAGTCAGGGAGAAAAAAGACTGGATTCATCAAAATGGTGACGGCAGCAGCTACAATGTAAATATGATGCCTGGGAAGAGAATTTGGTTGCTATAGTTTGGAGAAAATAGGACAAAGAAGCAACAAAGTCTGTGAGTATAGACAATTCTTTTTTTTTTTTTTTTTTTTTTTTGCAGTTTTTTGGCCAGGGCTGGGTTTGAACTGGCCACCTCCAGCATATGGGGCTGGTGCCCTACTCCTTTGAGCTACAGGCACCACCCTATAAACAATTCTTTTGAAAACTTTTGTTCTGAAAAGGATCAAAAAAAGGAACAAAAACTGTTGTGGGTTAAGACAGTTTATTTTTAGTATGAAAGAAATGGCAACCTGATTATATGTTGATAGGATTAATCCATGGAGAGTAAAACCTTGATGATACAGTGGGGAGTGAGAAGTGGAGGCAATTGCTGAAAAGCTGGCCTTGAGTAGGAAAGGGGTGAGGAGAGCTAGTGTGGATGTGGAGGGAATGGCATGGATAGGAAAGAAAATGATTCATCTATTGTATTAGAAAGATGGATGAATTGATGATGGATCAATGGGCAGGTGGGTGGGTGGATGGATGGATAAGTGGATAGAAAGATGGATGGAAGTGCAGATGGATGAACTGTTGACAGATCGATGGGCAAGTGGGTGGGTGGATGGATGGATGGATGAGTGGATAGATAAATGGATGGATGATAGATGAACACATGGGTTGGTGAGTGGTTGGGGGAGTGGATGGATGGATGAATGAGATGAGATAGGCACAGATTCAGATAGTTAGATAGATGTGCCCCAAGGTGCTGGGCCTAGAAAGTTTATGCACAGTCTACTTAGCTCTGGCTCCCACCAACAAAAATGCAATTTGCGGGAAAGTTACAACCTTTAAAATATTAAGTTTTCAAAATGGGTATATACAGAAAGACGTTTGTCATACTTTGTTGAAAATGAAAACAGGAGATTTTCCTGACTGCTTTCTAACTATTCTTTCCCTGAATCTCTGGAGAAGGAAGATTCTATCTGAAAAATCAGGTGTCTCTACCATTTCTCAAATAATAGATGGTCAGAGGACAAGAGAAGAGTTAATTAAATAACTTCAGTTTTATCAAGTGATGACTGCCCAGGTGCCTTAAACTAAGAAACAAGGGAAAGGAAATTATGTTTTAAAATAAACTCAGGACACTCAGGATACTTGAGGGAGGTGGAGTTTTAAGTAAGAATAAAAAGCCAAAGTTTCTTAAGACCTTTTTTCACAGAGAGCAGTCATTACCCTTTAACCCAAGAGTGACGTTGAATGGAACTGACAGGAAGGGCTGATGATACCTTAAGATTCTGTCAGAGTTAGCGTGACTCTTTGAAGCCTGAAACCCAAAGGGACTCAAGGTTTAAGACACAGTCTCTCAGAACAATCCACTTATAGTTTCCTAAAATCAGGACTCCATGACAAGGTTCTCTTCCTCTATACCAGCTGTTTTTCCTGCTTAGAAAGTTCTCTTCATAATTGATAAAAGACCTCTTTATATTTAACCTCGCACTCTTGGCAAAATTGAAATTGGGATTACTTATTTTGTGTATGTCTCTACTCTCGAATCCATTTAATCATATAGTAATTTTTTCACTCTATAGTAATTAAAAATTTTTTTAGAGGCAGAGTCTCACTCTGTCCTTCAGGTTGGAGTGTAGTGGCACAATAATAACTCACTGTAGCCTTAACTCCTAGGTTCAAGTGATTCTCCTGCCTCAGTCTCCTGAGTTACTGGGACTACAGCCACGAGCCATCATGCCCTTCTAATTTAATTTTATTTTTTGGAGAGTTGGGGGAGGTCTCAATCTTTTGCTCAGGCTGTTCTCAAACTGCCTTGGCCTCCCAAACTGCCAGGCGTGAGCCACCATACCTAGTATCACCATATTGTAGTTATTTATTTGTACCTGTTCTCCTTACTGCAACTCAGTACATGAGTACCGAGTAAATGATAGACTGCCTACCTGGCACTAAATATTTTGCACACAAGTGAAAAATTCTGTCAGTTCACTGAATGGTTTAGTAAGTGCATTGTGGGACAGCTACTTAACAAGAACTGATTGTATTTTTAAGTAAAATTTTCCCTTTTAAAGCATATGATTGAAATATTATAGACATGATTCCATTTAACATTTCCCTCCCTTCCTCTTTGAGATTTTATTTCATTTTGTGTGTCTTTTAATAGACATTTTGTGTGTCTTTTAATAGATGTAAATAAGACCTAAAAGGCTCAAATCCTTTCTGCCCCTTAAGCAATGGTGTGGAATAAGCAACAAAAAAAATTCCAAAGGATGCTCTCTTCTTATACATTTCTGCATCTGTATATAATGAAATATATAACAGGAGGAATTGCCCACAGAACTCCACTCGGATCACGTTTTCCTGAATTAAAGAAAGTGAGGTGCAGACATATTAAGTAACTTCAAATCCAATGCCGTATCTTCAATCATATGTGATACGTTTAAGACAAAGCTCTCATGTGCAAACCATGCAACTATTTTTTTTCCTACAAGTGAGTTTAGCTTCTGCTATGATTTGGATGTTTGACCCTTCAAACCTTGTGTTGACATTTAATCCCTAATATTGGCGGTGAGGCTCAGTGGGAGGTGTTTGGTTCATGGGTGCATATTCCTCACGAACAAATAAGTGCCCTCCCTTGGAGGCAATTTCACCCACTCTATTAGTTCCTGTAAGAGCTGGTTGTTAAACATACCTGGCACCTCCTCTTTTTGCTTCCTCTCACCATGTGATCTGCACACACTGTCTCCAAATCCTCTGGAAGCAGCCAGAGCCCTCATCAGGCCCAGAGGCTCAATCCTGAACTCTCCAAGCACCAGAGTCAGGAGCCAAATAAACCGTTTTGCTTTATCCCATCTCACCATCAGTCTTGACCAGACAAATCACCTGAAAGACATAGCTGTATAAAAAGTTCAGAAATAGAGGAGGAGCCAAGATGGTGGCCGAGTAGCAGCTTCCTTGCGACTGGGCTCGGTGAGACTGGGGAGAGAGGACTTCAGGCATCTCTGGCTGGCAAGATCTGCCCAGAAACATCCCTTTGGGGACACAGGGAGACAGCATGAGACTTCTGGACCCCCTGAGGAAGGCAAAAGCGGTGGAGATCTGGCAAGTGGTTGCGTGTGTTCGTTCAGTCTAATCCTGCCGGCAGCTGTGACTACAGCACCAGTGAGATTGCAAACTGGAAAGGCCTTACCTGTGACCTGTTTGGGTTTCTTTTGGACTTGGCACTCGGTTGAACTGCCTTGAGAGAACTGGGGCAAGAGTGCGGAGGTATTTGAGTGTTGTCTGGGGCTCCAGACTGAGCCACCGAGCCAGAAAGAGCTTCCAGTGTTTGGTTGTG
>CAUYON010078296.1:0-27064 GCA_963573935.1 Arctocebus calabarensis | reverse complement strand
TTGTCTCAATGTGTCAAAATCTTTGGTCATTTTGTCTTTGAATTCGTTCAGTTCTTGAGACATCTTTTGGGTCATCTTTTGGATTACTGGTTGAAATTCTAATTCCATCTCTTCCTCCATTGCCCTGATCTCATTTGCTATACAGAGTCTTAATTCAACTTCTGACATCTGAGCCATTTGCTTAGGCAAGGGATCTTGTGCTGTATCTACCTTGTCGTTCCTTAGGGGAGTTGATCTACTCTGATTGTTCATATTGCCAGAGTTTCTCTGTTGATTTCGCCTCGTGATTATTTTTCACTGTTGCCTATGAGTGTCCTCAGAGTTGGGGCTGTTCCTAGCTTTTTAATGAAACAGCCTGAAGTTATTTTCAAATGGTAGCTTAGAAGTCTAGCAGTCCCATTGAATTGAGTCCAATAGAATAATTGGATGGAAAAATCTATTTCCATGAGAGCATTTGTGAAGGATTCAAAATATGATAGTTTATAGGCTCTTCTCTTTGCCTATCACATGTAGAGGAAGGCTTTGCTTATGCAAATCAGCTTATGCTGGGACCTGGAGGCAGAACTGACATTCCAAGTTAGGAGGTGACCAAATAACCCACCTCCTATTACTATTTGTGGTAGGAGATATGTTTGCAAAGGCAGGTAGAGTGTATAGGGCCAGAAGCGCCAAAAGTGAAACTTGGAATTTTAATCCTGAAAATGAGGGGAGATAGAGCTAGTGGTGAAATGTCAGACTTGTTGAGAATCAAGGAAACCTCTCCAGAGAACCTCGTGAGACAGTAGGGGGGTTTTGAGGGTTCAAAAATGAGTGCTGGTTATGGGTTCAGCTCATGCAGGAGATCTGGAAGGGGAGCCAAGTAGGGAAGAAGTTTCCTTGTTAAATTCACTGTGTGTGGTCCAAAGCCATGGTGGCAGCCTAATTTCTGCTTCTGCCTCTGCTCTGTTGGTTTGGAGAATACAGTGATAAATATAGATATCAAACCACAGGCTCACAATTTTACAAGGTGCTTCTGGAAAACCAAATGGAGTTTGACTTGTGTCCATGGCAGCTCTCCCTATGGAAAATGGGCATGGTCTGCAGAGGAGGCCTATTCTTTTCTGCTGACGTTTTTGTCACTACCATGTGGGATCAAGTTTGTTCTTCCTCCTTCCCCCAAAATATTTGGTAGTTCTGTAGAAAAATTGTTGTTGTCTTAACCTGTTCACCTGTACCTGAACCCTCTTGTTCCTGCGTTGTGGTGGCAAACCTCTGCATGGCTTTGGCACCCCTCAGGGTTTCAGATATAAAGCAGAGGACAGGTGCTCTCCACTCTCATATTCCCAAGCTGACTTGGGACAAGGCCGAGGATAGGAGAAAAGGTAAGCATCCCTTTTCAGGGACATTTACCAGCTCTTAATTCAACAGTTTCCAACAAGTCATGTAGACTTGTAGCTAATGGCACAAATTTTAGGTTTTTAAAGGAACTTAAGCTTTTGATACTTGAAAATCAAACTGTTGAGGCTCATAAACTTTTCTTCTTCGGGTTATTCTCTTTGCCATTGGCTTACCAGTCTAGTCTATTTTGAAACTGAATACTTGAGCAGTGGTTCTTCCTATCCTGCATTCCTGCCCCAGGCTGAGCAAAAGAGAGTAAGTAGGCAGAGCTTGATGCATGGGACAGAATTTCCTGGGTTGACTACCTTAGTATCTCTCACCACCCCCCCACGGTTTTCTTCCTGTGTGAGATTAATGTTCCTCCTATGTAGGATACCAATGGGGTTGACATCTCTTTCTCTTGAATCGGGGTGGACCTTTATGGTTGCCTTGACCAGCAAAGTATAACACAAGTGATGCTCTGTGACTTCCAAGACTAGATTTTAAAACTGCCATAACCTTCTGCCTGCTCCTTATGGATAATTGAGCTTGGAACCCAGCCACCATATTGAGCAGGGGCCTAGGCCACACAGGGAGGGCTTGTGTAGGTCGTCCAGCCACAGCCCAAGCTGAGCCCTACCAAAAGTCAGCATCAGCCACCAGTCATGAAACTGAGGAAGCTTTAAGATGGCTTCTGTAGCCGCCACTTTCTGACTAGAGCTGCATGAGAGCCCACAGGGAAAGCCACCTGGCTGAGCCCAGTCAACCTCCAGAATGACAAGAGATAATAATAAAATCATGTCTGTTGTTTTATTCCATTAAGTTTGGGGGTGATTCATTAGGTACCAAGAGAGAACCAATAGGGTGGTGGTGTTACCTATCAATGCATAACAGACTATCCCAAAACTTATTACAAAATGATTATTTCAAGTAAATATTTCATGATTTTATGAATCAGGAGTCCAGAAGGGGTTGGCCAGGCAGTTTTCTGCTGTATATATCCATGTGGTTTCAGCTGGGGCTGTGGGATGCTTTTTCGGCCACATCTTTGGAGCTGTGATACTCTATGCGCTCTCCCTCTCTCTTGCCCCTATACCTCCAAGCTGTCCTATCCTCTGGGCCTCTCTACATGGCTTGTACTCCCCCAAGCCCGGTGGTCCCTGGGTAGTCAAATTTCGCTTAGCAACTGAGACAGAAGCTGCTAGTCATTGAAAAGTCTAGGCCAAGAACTGGCTGGCATCCATTTCTACCAAAAATTGATTGATCAAAGCTTCCATGAGGATTCAAAAGGTGGAGAAATAAATCCAATGTCTTGAAGGGAAGAATGACAAAAAATTATAGCACAGGAGACAAGGCAAGAACCTAGGCTTATGTCTCAAAATGTTACCTTGTAAATCTTATGCCTATTTTATGGATGAAGAAACCGAGGCTAAAAGAATTTAAGTAATTTGGTCAAGGTTACACCATCTGCATTAATCTAAGCCTCGATCTCTTTGTACTTTGCTACTCTTTTGTTCTGTGTAAATATAATAAACGTACAGATTATACTCTATGTTCTTAATTCTAAAGCACTATCTTTAATACGAAGATACCATCCTCCCACCACAACATGCACACTGCAGATCAAATTTTAGAAAATCCAAGAGAAATATTCTAATTGGCCTGATTTGGGTGATAGGCCTATCCCTAAACCAACCACATGGTTTGAAGAAATCTTTCCCAAGAGAAAGAGGAACAAAATAATATTCATTGAACATGCCCTTTGTCCTACATGCCCTTCTCACTTATAATGATTGCATTTCATCCTTGAAGGCTGAAGAGTTTGGAACTATGGGCTGGTGGTGAGGGTCTGATGACAGATCAGAACTGATCTGAGATCTACCAGCTAATGATTGACTCATTCTGTCTCAGATTAAGGTTGAGATTCCTTTAGTTTTCTCAGGGATCTGATTCCTTTATAAAGAAATTAAATGAAAGCTTCCTGAAGGTGCCCCGTCATATTTTTTGTGGGCTACACCCTGTAGTTGGGCGCCCATCTTCATATCCTACAGATGTTGAGTGAATATGAACTGAGAACAGCAAGATACTTGGCATTCTGTGCACTTCAGGAAACAAAATACAAGCTCTAATTAAAGAGTTTCTGATGGAAACTAAAGGCTTACTTCATGATTTCCAGTTGCATTCTTTTCTCTCTCTCTCTCTCTCTCGCTCTCTCTCTCTCTAATGAAGTAAGCTGTTTTAATTTTCTTTTTAAAAATTTTATTTGGATGAGGTCAGGAATTGAGGAATTTCTCTTCCATTACTCACACTGCTTCCCAGCTGCCGGCCTCATGTTCTGCTAACACGCTGTCAAGGAGCCACAGTAAGCCTAGCTTGGTGGAGGTGCACGCAGGGCCTAGCAGAGAGGAGCCTTCCTCCCATTGTCCCTGAGGGCCAAGTACCTGGGAGAACAACTGTTTTCCCAGCTTCTCAGGGCTTTGTATTTATATTACAGAGTCTCTTCACTCAATTGCTGCTTTTTAACAACAAAATCAGAAATAAAGTCCAGTGGGTGAGTTGGTCTTTGAGAGTCCTTCAGGGAGTCTTTTTTGATTATGTATTTGTTAGTGCTACTCAGAGTCTATTCATTTCTCTTGCCACCCCACCAAGCCCAAGATGCCTTTTATCCCTTTTTCGCTTTCTTACCAAGTCACTTCACAAGATGTACTTTATTTTAACATGGAAATAAAGTAGAGGAAGGAAATAAAGGAATTTCATACATTTGGACGCAGACACATTTTAGTCAGAGCATTCAAGGAGGCATGTCTGTTGCTGGATGCTTGAATTATAACTGTCTTGGCATAGTGAAAATGAAAGCAGCTTTTAGCTCTGAATACAAATACCAAAAAAATCCTGTGGTTTCCTTTCCTTTCAGAAGGTATCAAAGAAATGGGCATTGCTGGTTGAGTCTTACTCAGAATAAAATAGCTAATCACTACAAATAAGTGTAAGAAAATCCTTCTTCTTTCTATTAATCACATATACAGCTAACCCCAAATTCTGATCTTTCTTCCTCCTTCCCCCTCTCTTTTCTTTAGCCATAATTTACAGCTCCTATTCTTCCATTTCTTCCCATCTCTCACTCCCACATTTTCTGCTGTCCTGTACGGTTTTCCATTCTCAGGTCTTTTGCTTCTCTCAGACTTTTTCTGGCTTTATCTCCCTCCTCCCTCTGCGGAATTGCCTTTATGACAGCAGTCTCTTGCCTCTGAGTCCTCTGCTATCTTCTCCCAGGCTCATCTGTGGATCCTGCATTCTGCTCCCAGGTTAATCAGACCCTCGTAGAAGGCAGACTCAGCCCGGGAAGACGTGTGGGATCTCTGACATCTGGAAGGTGTGTTCTGCCCCGCTCTACCACTTCCAGCCTGGTGATCTGGCTAAGTTATTGAACTAGTTACCTCCTCTGACACATGGGACTTAGAATAGCCCCTTTTGGCTCGGACCTGTGGCTCAAGCGGCTAAGGTGCCAGCCATATACACCTGAGCTGGCGAGTTTGAATCCAGCCCAGGCCTGCCAAACAACAATGATGGCTGCAACCAAAAAATAGCCGGGTGTTGTGGCAGGTGCCTATAGTCTCAGCTACTTGGGAGGTGGAGGCAAGGGAATCGCTTGAGCTCAGGGTTGGAGGTTGCTGTGAGTTGTGATCCCATAGCTCTCTACCTAGGACGACAGCTTGAGGCTCTGTCTCAAACAGAAAATAAAAAAAGAATAGCCCCTTTCTCATACATTTCTGTAAGCATTAAAATATCTATTTATTCTCATACATTTCTGTAAGGATTAAAATATCTATTTAGTGTGGGCATAGCACATGGCCCATAAAATATACTCAAACATTAGGTGTTGCAGTTACTATGATTATAGAATATTCCACATCGGTGCTGACATTGCTAAGATTCCTACAAATGAATGGTTTCTAACTTTTGTTGTAAGCCTAGGCCTTCACAATGGCCTTTCCAAACCCTGTACGTTCCAGTCTCTGTGATCTTTCTGACTTCATCTTCTACAACTGTCCCCCCCCATCCCTGCAAAATACACAGACATGCACACTTACTCTGCTGCATGTATGTAACCTAATTTCCTCATTGTTCCTTGAATAAGTCATGCTCCCACTACAGGCCCTTTGCACCTGCTACAGTCTCTGTCTGAAACATTCTTTCTTCTGATCTCCCTCATGTCATTGGTTAAATATCACCTTCCCAGGACTGTCTGTGTTGGTCACCCTATTTAAAATTACAACATACTTACTTCCTCTGTACACCTCATCCCCATTTCCTGCTTTATTTGACCATATAGTATTTACCACCCTCTGACACAAACGTATTTCCCTCGTTTATCATCTGTCTCCTCAGTCCACCACATACACAAACTCATACACCCACGTATACGTTCCATGAAGGCAGAGAATTTTGTCCATACATCTCTTTATCTCCAATACCTAAGATTATTCCTGGCACATCATTAAGTGCTCAGTAAATATTGTTGAGTGAATGACTGAGCCCCAATTCAAGTATTTCTACTTTTGTGAAGCTTTTTGTAGTTTTTCTAAGCATAGTTACTTTCTTTTCTATTTTCCTGTAATACTTAAATGCATTCTTTGATTTTTAACATACATCACATTGTATTTTCATGGCATAGATGATATTTTTATGGTATACAAAACCCTTAAATTTAACTAAATGACATAATTCAAAAGCACATTTTTATTTATTAGACTGAAACCTCACTTTGCCCAGGTTTGAGTGAATGATTACAGAAATCACAACTCTTGAGTGTTTTAAAACTGTATTCATATTATGTTCCACTAAATTAAATCCATGCTTGTGAAAAATCTAAGAAAAAGCAAATTAAAAAATAAATCCTAACACACCAAGAAATCTTATCTTACATGATGGTGTGTTCTGTGTTTTGATATGAAGTGAAAACTTACTGTTTTGCTAGCTAATGGGAAACTTGCAAAAATCTGCCTTCTGAACTATCAACATAGTCATAGAAGCTGTTGATAAATTATCTGTAAAGACCGGTAATCTCAAAAGTCAGTTCTGGAGAATTCCTATGTAGGTTGGTTTTGAAGAGGGCTTTCTTCATCTGGGAGAAAATACTATTCACCAGTTTTTCTTAAATAAAATGCTATTACTTAAAATACCTAGAGGAGGCATGTATTTATGAATATATGAATTTATACATATCATAAATTCTCCTCAGATCCAGGTGACTAGAGAGAATCTTCCCATGCCTCTGAGCAAGGATGAATCTCACATGCATCTGTATGCCACTGATGCAATCTCAAGGCCAGCCCCCCTGGCTAGCCAGTCATGTGTTTATTCACTGTTGTCATTTTGAGTGCAGAGTTTATTTTTAGTCATTGATAACCTGAACCTATTATTCCCTACTGGAAAATATCTTAGGACATAAGCATGGGAAAAATGACTTGTCCTGGGGCAGCAGAGGTGACTGCTAAATGGAATCTTCTGTCTATATGCGAGGTGATAACGATCTAAGGAAGCCCCCATGTAAGGTGGTGTGACAGCTGTGAATGCCTTTGACAGCAGTGATTATCAGCTTCAATGAATACATGTTAACCTGGAAAAAGCATTCATGACGAGTAGGTGCTTCTGAGATTGAATCAAGATTAACAGCCATTCCTGGCTAGTGAATTAATATCTTCTCTGTTATTGTATTTTGTATTTCTCAAATTCAAAGGCAATGCAAAAAACCTGGTTCTCTGGGAAAAGTGGAGTGACAATGATTTCTGTCAATATGCAATTATTTGTGTTCTTTGACCTAAGTCCTAAGAGAAACGTGATTATTTTGTAGCCTAGGAACTCTGAAAATTAAAATTTGAGTTAGTATCCAGTTGAGTCTTCCCAATTGGACCTGCTATTGGTTCTTTTCTCCTCATTGTCCTCATGCCTCTGTGGCCTCTGACTCTGCCTTAGAAATTCTGTTCTCCAAACATGTATTTTTAAGTATTTATTTTCTTTTATTATCATTACTATTTTTTTTTTTTTTTTTGGTGGATCCTGACCTCACTAGCCTGGAAGCCTAAAGGTAGGATCATTCATCTGGTGCTTAATAGGTGCTCATTGATTAACATCTGCTTCTAATAATCCTAGGAGCTATCTTTTTTTTTTTGAAACAGATTCTTACTCTGTTTTTCCAGGCTAAAGTGCAATGGCATCATAGCTCACAGCAACCTCAAACTCTTGGGCTCAAGCAATTCTCTTGCCTCAGCCTTTCCAGTAGCTGGGACTACAGGGGTCCACCACAGGCCTGGCTAATTTTTCTATTTTTCGTAGAGAGGGAGTCTCACTCTTGCTCAGGCTGGTCTTGAACTCATGAGCTCAAGCAATCCACTCACCTTGTCCTTCCAGAGTACTAAGATCTCAGGAGTGAGGCACCTGTCTGGCCTAATAATGCAAATTATTATTGATTTCCATATATGTGTGTGTGTGTGTGTGTGTGTATAGTCAGTAACTAATATATATATATATATATGCTCCTTACTTGAATATCTTGGTTTGATCTTAAAATTCCTTCTTTTACAAAGACTTACAGATTTTCTTACTTGTTGAAAGATTTTTTTTCTTCAATAGTCATTGGTGGGCCTGACCCAAAACTCAAAAATATCTTTCAGAACACCTTATCAAACCTAGTAGACACTTCTCTGCCCATATTGATTCAAACTCTCTGGGATACTTGGCCCTTGAGACTCTTTCCTCGCCCGAGAGCACTGCTTCTCCCCTGAGTCCACTGAAATGACTCCTGCCTGAGAGTTGGCCCACTGACCAAAATCTTTGATGGTGTCTTTTATCGCTCAGCCTTAGAAGAGTTCCTTCTCTTTCTCCCTGTATGAGAGCACCTACAGCAGCAAGGAGCCCATATGGGATAATTCCCTTCACAAACTAGGTTATCTCCTAGCCTTTTTATAAGGTCAAGACCTCTATATTCTCTTATTCAACTAATACTTAATGAACATCCACTACGTGTGAAGCACATTGACTACTAGGATGTCCTACAGGTACTTCTCTGTGTCCAAAACGCGTATGACAATCCCTTGTGGTCTTCCTTTCCAACTTGGGCCTGGCAGAATAGCTCCCACAAAGAAACGTGGCGAGAATAAGAAAGGCTGTTCTGCAATCAAGGAGGTGGTGACTTGAGAATTCACCATCAACATTCACAACACATCCATGGAGTGGGCTTCAAGAAGTGTGCCCTTTGGGCACTCAAAGAGGTCCAGAAATTTTCCATGAAAGAGATGGGGACTCCAGACATGGGCTTTGATACCAGGCTCAACACAGATGGGCCAAAGGCATAAGGAATGTCCCATACGGTATCCATATGTGGCAGTCCAGAAAACATATTGAAGATGAAGTTTCACCAAACAAGCTCTGTACTTTGGTACCTATGTTACCTGTTACCACTTTCAAAACTCTACAGACAGGCAATGTGGATGAGAACTAACTGGTGATTGTCAGGTACATCAACTAAAACTAAAACATTATGAGAAACTTTCTTCTATTTTTGTTTATTGATTGATTGATTGATTTTAAATATTTTGTCACCCTTGGTAGAGTGCTGTGGTGTCATAGCTCACAGCAACCTTAAACTCTTGGGGTTAAATGATCCTCTTGTCTTAGTTTTTTTTTTTTTTTCTATTTTTAGTAGAGACAGGGTATCATTTTTGCTCAGGCTTATCTCTTAACTCGTGAGCTCAGGCTATCCACGTGCCTTGGCCTCCCAGAGTGCTAGAATTACAGGTGTGAGCCACCGAGACCAGCCTTACCCTCAAACTCTTGGGCTCAAGTCATTCTCTTGTCTCAGCCTCCAGAGTTGCTGGGAATACAAGCACCTGCCACAACACCTAACTATTTTTTAGAGATGGGGTCTCGCTCTTGCTCAAGCTGATCTCAAACCTGTGAGCTCAGGAAATCCACCTGCCTCAGCCTTTCAGAGTGCTGAGAAACTTTCTTCTAAAAGAACAATTTAACCTGTATTGATAAATGCTACCCTTATCCACTTGGTCACCCATGCCATAAACTTGGGATTCATTTGAGATATCTCTTCTTCCTTACCCGCCTTAGCTCCCACCAGGGATTCTGTTCACACTCAGTGACCAAATTCTAAGAGCTATACTTTCTGACTATCTCAGATTCTACAACCCCTTGGTTTTTTGTTTTAGTTCAGGTCTTCATGAATTTTTTACTCATTTTGGTCTTCAATACATCCTCCATACTATTCTCAGTGTTAGACCTTCTTGATATGCAAATACCACCATTAATTTTTCTTCCTACAGCACTTCATGGTTCTAGATCACCCTCAGGATTAAGGTCAAGTTTGACTATAAGACCTTTCTGCTTGTTGGTCCTTGCTCCATCTCCTGCCATTGTATACTCTGTTCTCTGTCCACATGAAACAACCTGTTGTTTCCCAGGGATGTTATAACCCTTTCCTACTTCTGTAGCAATGAATATCTTCTTGATAATGCCTTTATATTCCTCCTACACTGCTAGTGCTCTTTTAGTAAAAGGCGAAAGATTTATGCGATCTGAAGAGAAACCAGAGTATACTGCTATTGCTCTTTTAAACAACAATATAGCCCAGTGAATAAACTTGTTACTGTTAAGGTGAAGAAAACCTGATATCCAATCTTGGATGAGTTGTTTTCCTCTGTGAGCCTCAGTTTTTTTTTATTAGGATTGATATGATAATCAAACAGGATATATGAATAAATTAATGAATTATAGATTCACTGTGTGTGAACTAGGAACTGCAGATATAGCAGAAAACAAAACTATTGAAGTCCCTGCCCTAAGGGAACTCATATTTTGTCCGGTGCATAGAAAGTGAACAAAAAAATTACTCAAGACTTTAGGTATATTTTCCTCATTTTTTTTTTTAACCAGCTTCTAGTACATAAGAAGCCACTGCCAAGTATCAAATGAATGAATGTTTTAGAGTATGCCTAACATATTATTTAAAAATAGTAACATTTACCACTAATCAGCATTTGCATTGTAGCCAGATATTGTGTTAAATGCTTTAAATATATTATGTAATTTTATCTTCACAGTAACACTGTGAAAGTAGTATTATTACACCTACTTTATAGATGAAGGAAAGTAAATCTTAGAGATACAGACTGATTTTCCAAGGTCACAGAGCCAGCAGGTGGTAAAGTCAAATACAAGACCCAAGTCTGCCTGACTCCAGGGCCCCTTCTTTAATCCTGATTCCTAACTCCTGAGTAGTTGGTCCATGGGCAGCTGGAAATGGAGGGGCCTGGTCAGCACACACTTAGTTTGGGGTATTCCTGTTTACATAAGGCAAGACCCTTAATCCACGGTCATATGTACAAAGACATTTTAGTCTTAGTTATTTTTTCCTATGATTATCTGAGTGATTTTCCCCACCCTGCTAGGTTGTGAGGAACCTGAAACAGTTTTAAATTTGCCACATCACAATATTATGGTCTCTTCCAGTTTAGACAATCTTTGGATGTCTCCATTTCTTGGGTGAATATTCAGTCTTTGAAATTTGCCCTTCTGCAAGATTGTATCTGGAGGAGTAGGGGAGTGAGACTTATAGAAATAAGAGATGGGAAGAGCAGGGGCCTCCTGGTCTCATGCTGGTTCATGGGTTTGCATTATGGAGTCTGCTGAGTAGTTGGTCTGACCTCATTCATGGGCATTGTGCTGGAGCCTCTGCTGAACCCTTCAGCTGCCATCTCTGTCTACAGGCTTTGTTTAGGCTCAGGCTCTGGCTCTGCACAGCTCCCTCAAAGCTAGCTATTTCTCTTATTTGGGTTCTGCCTTAAATGTTACACCCTGTGGACCCTGATCAATATCCCTTTGCCTCTGTTGTGAAAACATTTCTTCACAACATCCCTACCACCACCATCACCATAAACTCAGTACTCTGATAGCAAGATCTGCTTAAACTCCTGCTATGCCCTTATAGGGCAGACAGAAACTTTTAGATACCTTCCACATTGCATGCCAGCAAAAGGAGATGCTGAAAGTGAAATTTAAGCCTGTCCTTTCCCTAAACATACCAGGCCACTGATTTTAGTCTTTACTGCAATGTGGCTTCACTTTGTTAGGGGAGACCCAACTCTTTAAGGCAGACCTGTTTCCTGGAGTGTCAAATGGGAAACAAGGCAAAAGAAAAGTCTCTTAGGTTTTGTTCTCATCTCCCTTCTGGGACTTGAGAATGGAGACCCAGGCATGGGCGACTCCATGCTTGGTCCTTCCCTTATCCCCTTCTTCCTATACTCATTTGGGCTGGAAAGGATGGGCTCTTCCCTCCCTCACCCTGCATTTTCTGTACTTTCTTTATATTAACCTCCTTCTCAAAGTGGAATTTACCCTCCCCTTTTCCCTAGGGCTAAACTAGAGAATGGCTGCCAGGTAACCTGATTTATGGAGAGAGGAATAAAAACACATCTGTTTAATATTTTCAAACTATTACCCCTGTTACCCCAGCATCTCAGAGGGTAATCACTGGTCTCTGGAGCTCTCTGGGTCCCTTTATAGTAGTGTGGCTCAGAGCAGTCATAGAGGAAGATTTACATGGCTCTCAGATACCTCCTTCACCTGACTCACAACCCCTCCCCTTTTAGCCCATCAACCCAAATTCTTGGCGGTCATCCCCTCCTTCACAAGCAGCCTAGAAACAAAATGGGAGCATTCTACCCACAGAATCAGTTGGTATAATCAATGAACTCTACATTCAAATTCTGACAAATTTAATCCCTGTAACACCAATTATGTCTAACATTACTTAAATACAGGGTCGTGGAAAAGTAGGCTGTGCTAAAGAATCCAAATTGGGAGGTCGTACTCTGAAAACATTAAATATTTGATTTGTAGGCTCAGCGCCTGTGGCTCAACGGTCTAAGGTGCCAGCCACGTACTCCTGAGCTGGAGGGTTCGAATCCAGCCTGGGCCCGCCAAACAACAATGACAGCTGCAACCAAAAAATGGCCCGGCGTTGTAGCGGACGCCTGTAGTCCCAGCTACTTGGGAGGTGGAGGCAGGAGACTCACTTGAGCCCAGGAATTGGAGGTTGCTGTGAGCTGTAATGCCATGGCACTCTACCCAGGGTGAAAGCTTGAAGCTCTGTCTCAAAAAAGAAAAAAAAAAAATACATATATATATATATATATTTGATTGGTAGATTGTGCCTTTCAACTTCAGACTGTCCCAAAGAAAGGGAAAGCCTTATAAAGAGAATAAATTATCAAGGAAATTGACAACAGTGGGTCAAGTAACCAAAATAGTGAGAGGAAGCATGGATCTTACAGGAATGACTATACTTTCCTGCACCCCTTAGCTCATTGAGCAAAATGAGGCTTGGTATCTTGTCCATACGTAATTATCTGTATACCTTGTAATTTCTTAGGTCGGAATTGGATCCTGATTGTCTGAGAAAAAAAATTCTCATGTAAACTGAGATATGGATGAAGCAATCAACTTGTGCACTAGTTGGAGAAGCAGAAAATAAAATTATTAAAATATTAGCCCCAAAGGAAAGTATAAAATAGGAATGGGAAAAAAGTCCCCCAGTTTGAGATTATCATTACCATCAGTTATAAAACATTTGATTCTAATTCCAGAAGCTTGATACCAGAAATAACTTATTATCAGGGAAATATGCTGGAGGATTGTCAGGAATGACAAAGTATTTACTTGTTTTTTAATATCTGCACCACAAAACGATGAAGCTAATAAGCCATACGATGATGTGAAGAAGTGATCCATAGCCTAGTATTTTCTGCCACTTGTATTTATGTCGTGTTGTCTACCCCCCAGTTCTTCCCTTCTCACCTCACAAAAAGGCCAGATGTCAACTCTAATAACAGAATCCTTCAAGCTCTTCTCTGGACATATGCAGGGTCCATTCAGTGTTTATAATCTAATTTATAGATCTTGCACTATGCCAGCAATTCTATTCACAGCTATCTTTTCACAGTGGTCACGTTAGGAGCATATTTGACTTTAACCTTGATCTACAATATTTATTGAGCTCACGTCAATACTGTCCCTGCATACAGATAAAAGCGTGTTACTTTGAAGTTCCTGTTTGTCACTTCCTTGCTATGTGACCTTAAGCAATTTACTTCATCTTACTAGTTTTACTCGTCCTTAAAATGGGGATAATGAGCTGGGTGCAGTGGCTCATGCCTGTAATCCTAGCACTCTGGGAGGCCTAGGCCGGAGGATTGCCTTAACTCACAGGTTGGAGACCCGGTCTCTAAAAATAGCTGGGACTAGTGGCGGGAGCCTGTAGTCCCAGCTACTTGGGAGACTGAGGCAAGAGAATATACCTTGAGCCCAAGAGTTGACATTGCTGTGAGCTATGACGCTATGGCACTCTACCAAGGGGGACAAAGAGAGACTGCCTTCAAAAAAAAAATGGGGATAATGATAGTACCTGTCTCACAGCCAATGTATTTGAAAACTGCATTGCAAGGATATAGAACAGCTTGAAAGTTGAGAGCTTCCAAATACTAAGTGAGGTGACCACTCTTTTAATCCAAAAAGAAATAGAGTAAATGGCAAGGAATCAGTTATGTGTAACAGGAAGGATTATAAAGAATTTGAATTGGGAGGTCTTAGGTAACTGTGATGTTCTAAAATGGTGGTTACCTTTTTGGTTTTAATCCTTTGGGGATTCTTTGGCACAGAAAATATAATTTGCAATATTAATCCTCACATTATTAAAGGCTACATTGATTAGAAGGAAATACAGTTTCCTTTTAGGTTTTTAGGTTTTGGGGAGCTTATTCTGGGAAGGAGGTTGCTGCTATTTGAATTGCGGGAGGAAGTCAGAAATATTAACCCCTTAGTCTAACACCTTTCTAGAAGCTGGCTTCCGGGTCTTTTTGTATTTTTTTGCAACCTGACCAAGTTTAATTTTCGGCATAAGAACTTGGTATTGAAGGAGTTAAAGGGTCTCCCACACCCCTTTGCATGAATGTTCTTTTGTGTACACAGCTGCAGTTGGAGCTCGGGTCGGAAAGGAAATGGTTAGAGGAAGAGCTGGTTTTCAGACGAGGCGAGTCTGCGAGGGGGGCTGCGGGGTGGCCTGGGGTTTTACATGCCAGATGCAGGCCTGCCCTGGTGCCTGCCTGGAGCTGCCGGCGTGGTCACGCTGCGGCCCTGTGCGAATTGAGGCGAGGTGATGAGTTAGCGGGTTGCTATGGTGACGGGCCTGCCACGTGACCCGGGTGCTGCTGCCGGCGCTCTGACGTAAGCAACCGGAGGGCGGGGCCGCGGGAGGGCGGGGCCGAGCGCTAGCTGGGAGAAGCGAGCGGGCGGCAGGCACCGTCTGTGAGCGGAGCAGGCGAGCGAGCGGGAAGACGCAGCCACCTTCCTCACCAGCCAGCCCACAGCGGTTTGTTCCCTTTTTCGGGAGAGCTCCAATGCCTGGACCGACCCAAACCCTGTCCCCAAATGGCGAGAACAACAACGACATTATTCAAGATAATAACGGGACCATCATTCCTTTCCGGAAGCACACAGTGCGCGGGGAGCGTTCCTACAGGTAATGGGGCTGGCACCGGGGCAGCGCCGGTGGCCGTGGGGGCCGCGGAAATCCGGCCTGTTATATAATGGAGCAGACACCGCCTGCGACCCCGGCTGCAGGCACGCGTTTGTGAAGGCGGTTTGATTATTTGATGTCTGTTTCCAAGTGTCATGTTGGGTGTGCATTGAGGCTTCAGGAGTGCAGATGGAAAGCATTTTGTGAATAGGTTTGCTGCCTCTGAGGGGTCTCCCTCCATCTCCGTCCTTCCACATTGATAAAAATGCATGCTATTTTTTATCCCTGTCCAAAGGGAGACAGGCTATAGCACTTCCTTTCCTCCTTCCCTTGTGGAATTTAAAGGAACCATTTGATAGTTTTTGCCAAAAGGCAAAAAACGGAAGAATGGAGAGACGTTTGCGCTTAACCTGGAGAATGTGCAGGAAAGATGGAATCCTCTAGATTAAGCTGCAGTCTGTGATGTTAAACCGCCAGATTGATGGAGCTTTGTAAGAATTCTGCTCGCTGATTGGTGCAGGGATTGACAGCAGAGGTCACAGTGTCAGACATTCACCAAAATTTTCTCTATAAAATCTTTGGTTTAATAGAAAGAGACTGTACTGCAAAGGACCTGGAAAAAAAAAAACTGGGCGCTGTTATGCATTTTCTTAGGAGTTTATGGCCACCGCATGGGCGGGGGAGCCCTTCCTTCTTATTTACAGTAGAAAGGTACTCCTGGTGTTTTGCTGAGGTATCATTTGAGGATGGGACTGATCTTGGTCATTGTATTGTGAGCCTTTTGATTAATGAGTTAGCCTGTACGGTTGGCATCATTTTTACATTAACATATCTGGCAATATGTTCTAGTAGATAAGCTCATTAAAATTGTTTGCATTGTTTGATAAGAATAACAATGTAATGGAGAATGCAGCTAGAGTCTTATGAAGCTCAAGGCCAGACGTGAAGGGAGACTGATAGCTTCGGTCATATTTCCTCTGAAGTTCTTTTGCACTGGGGTAGTTATTTTTAAATGTTACCTTGATAACCACTAACAATGCTTTTGCTTTGAGGCAAGCACACATACCTCTTAGGCGCATCCTTTTAGCTAGTGAGCAACAGGAAATAGCTCTTTTTTTTTTTTAAAAAAACCTTCATCTAAACATTCAGATCATATTATGAATAGAATATTATGTGTATATAAGAACAATATTGCATATCATAAAGTAAGATGGAAAATGCCTCACTTCTTTTCTCTTTGACCAAAAAAACACACTATTTTGTTGACTCAAAAATATTATAGGCAACCTTTACCCTCTTGTTTCTGGCAGTTATATAAATACTGGGAGTTAATTTTGGCTGTGCCCATGAGATCACCAAAATCTCATGCCTTATGGTTCCAACTAATGTGTTGACATTGTATTCTTACAGATTTCAAGTGCTTTTATTTTTTTAATGTAAACCAAAATTGGCTCACAACTTCTGATACTCTGCTTTTGGAGCTCCTGTGATTGGGGAAAGATGGGCTCCATTTCTTCTGTTTTCTTTACCTTTCTCCTCTGTGAACATCCAAAGCCTACAAATAAAATTTAAAAACCAAAAACTTGAGTTGCTTTTAAATCTCACTTATTTGAACTGCTGTTATAGGTAATAAATTTGAAGCCTTCATTTTTTTAATGATTTAATCCCTTCTGGGTAGGTAGCAGTTCGAATTTTACCATTCAGGCCAAAGGAAGTTGCCTCGTTGGATTTTATTAGTCATGTGAACTAACCTGAGATGGCAGTGGAAAAACATTTGACAGAAAGGTTAAGTGTTACCATTTGGTGACAAAATATTACTTTCAGATGAAATTTTGTTTACATCTTTAACTTATCCAGGTTATTATATCCTGAATAATAATAATAATAATTTCCTGAATTATTTCTAATTTGCTTTCTGAGTCCCTATAACGGTACCTGAAGTTATGTAAAAACAAACAAACTGAATTTTAGAAAGATCTAACTGAACAAATTCTTAAGTCACTAAGAGCATCACTGCATTTATATTTGATAGAATAGGATTACCGGATACTATAGTGAGAGATGTCATAGGCTAAATGAAGAAGGAAGTCTCCAGAATTGCATTTGTATCGTATTATACAAAGAGTACACATAGAGACACACTTGATCTGCTTTTCTTTCAAAGTAGATGACCAATGTAATATAACTACCACTTATTTTCTTGGAGGGGTGTAGGAAAAGGAAAAATGTGACACATTTTTCTCTCCAGGAAGCATTTCATCATTTCCTTTGGCATCCCAATACTGGAATAATATAGCCATTTAATGGCTGAGGAAACTTGGAAGGCAGTTTGAAAGCCAGAGTAGAGATTTAAACATTTAAAATTTTACTTTGGCTATAGATTTGTTATAGCACTCAACAATGACTTATGTTTGGAAGTTCTCTGTGAAATCTCATAAAAGGGGGCCTGGATGAGCCCAGTGCCCAGGGGATATTAGAGGGAATTCTTTTCCTTGTTTCTTTGCTGACTCCTGCATAGGCACCATTAGGTCCTTTATTTCCTACATTTGTTTGTTACATATAAAAATATCTAGCACCATTCTTAATAGAGATATTGTGAAGCTAATTTCAAACATTTAAAACAAATAATTTCTTGGGCGGCGCCTGTGGCTCAGCGAGTAGGGCGCCGACCCCATATACTGAGGGCTGCGGGTTCAAACCCGGTCCCGGCCGAACTACATCAAAAAAAAATTAGCCGGGCGCTGTGGTGGGTGCCTGTAGTCCCAGTTACTTGGGAGGCTGAGGCAAGAGAATCGCTTGAGCCTAAGAGCTGGAGGTTGCTGTGAGCTGTGACTCCACGGCACTCCACCGAGTGCGATAGAGTGAGACTCTGTCTCCACAAAAAAAAAACAAAAAAACCCAAATAATTTCTTTAAAAAGCTATGTAAATATGAGAATGCTGTTTTTATTGAAAAGGGATCCTATCAGGAGCTCTTGGCCAGCAAAGCATTTCCCTTTGCTGGCAACGCAGGTGACAGGAGGACAGGACACCTGGAGAATAGGTGGTGCTCCTGAGCACTGTTAGTGGGTGAGCAGTCACTCTTTGGAGAGGAGATTATTATTACAGCATTATTATTACAGATATCTGACCCCGATATCTTAACCCAGGGCTCTATTAGTGTAAACAGAGCCCATTTCACAGCCTGGAGTAGGGTGGGTGGATAACTCATTCTTGAAACTAGTGTGCACACGAATTAGAAAAGCAAGTTTCCTTCAAAAAATTATCCTTGGGTTGGTAATTTTAATTGAAAAGAGCAAATACAAAAATGACTCTGCAGCTCATGTCCACTGCTGTGTGATTACCTTCTCAGCCTCTGCTTCCTCACTGGGTTTATGAGCACGAGAACTCTGTATGTTTTAAGAGCTGCTTACAAGATAAATGTGGTATGGGCCATCTAAGGTGACACTGTTTAATTCACAGAGCACATGAGTTGCGCTCTGGCTCTCCCTGGAGAGGATCCTCCCCATAGCTGTTTCATGCAGATGCTAGTTGGAAATGAGATTTATTAACTGGCCCTCTGCCCACTGCATCTTTGTTTGCATACTCCAGGCTTTTAAGAATGAATGTATAAGTCCAGGGGACTGTTTCCACATGGGTGTTTGAACAATCAACTACAGTAGCACATGTTTCTGAATACTTAAAAAAAAAATTGCTTGGCCCCTAGAAATGGATTGTAAAGAAAGAGAGAAGTAAGATTTAAACCTAAAAAAGCACTGACCGTACTCTCTACAGAGAATTTGGCAATTTTATAAAACAAACTGTTGTTAAGAAAAACAAAGAGAAGCATCTCATGTTCGTATATATACACACACACACATAAAATAGGGTTGTGAGACCGTGTCCATTCAGTAGAAGGTATTATAACATGGGTCACTTTTACCAGAATGTGGATTTCAGATCACATTTTCTAAAACAGCATCTACAGACAGCAGAAGTCTGGCTTCATAGATCTCTATTATGTATATGTTAGTATCATATCAATACTGTCAAAGGAGGTTTTCAAAAATAGGATTATTTTCCCTTAATATTTTTCTTAATGTTCGTAAAGGGTTACTTAATGCTTTTGTTAGGTGCCTAGCTTTGGAACTTCTTTTCTTGATTCTGCGTCGGAACTTCTATTAACGGGATGGTCCTCAGGGTGCTCTTGCCCTTAGGGAGAAGGTCACCCCCATTCTACAGCTGTTTGTTGTGGTATCTGTTTACATTATATGATCTTACAAAGCAATAGTGAGAGTGTCCTCTGGAATTTAGAAGGTTTATTTCCATATGCAGTATCTTTTCTATATTTATAGGGACCTCTTAAAGCTGCAATGACTAATTCCCTAGATTAATGGAGGGGAAAATATTGGGACTAATCTAAATATTTCATTTGGTAATTAATTCAACAAATATTTGAGGCTACTCTGGCCAAAGTCTGTGCTGTGTGAGTCCTAACTTAGTAAAGTGAAACATGTAAAGTCATTTTCTAACATTTACATTGTTGTCAATATTTTGCATAGTCTGATAGCAAAAGTAGTTTGCATTTCCTGAGCCCACTCAAGGAGGGAAGTCAAAAATTTTTGTAGAAAGAGTGTAGGCTTTCAGGCAGAATTTTCACTGGCCAGGCCAGGGCAAATTGGACACTAGTAGAAATAAAGCAGGGGCATTGAAAGGCAGGCAGGGTATTAGGAACTTGAAAATAGGAAGTCACTGAAAGCTTACAAACTAAAAAAGAGCATAATGAAAGCAGAGACACATAGTGGGGTGAATCTTCTGCTTTGAAAGGAGAGTCAGAGGGAAGATAGGATCTACCAGTGCCTCTGCCCTATGGAGTCCAGAATTACTAGAGAATTCTTAATTTGCCACAAGAAAGCTTGAGACCCCTCCTATGTAAGAATCAAGGTAGATAGATGTTCTCTGGCTCAGCAGATCTTTCCCTGAGTAGAAGCAGTGAGTACAGCTTGGCTCATTCGTAATGGGACTGTGCTTAGCTCAAATACAAAGCTGCCTTCTCTAAGGGGTGGCTAGTGTAGAGAGCTTACCCAAGTCTGATCCTCCCAAACTCAGAAGCAGCGTACCTACTACTTCATTGGGAAGGATCCTCCCTTGGTATTTAATGGCATAAAATGTACAGATGTGACTGATGGGACAGAGCAAAATGTTCCATATGATGTTGGGGCCAAATCCTCTCGAGGTTAGAAGGATCACCTTGGCAGCAGTTACTGGATCTTATATTTGTTTACTTTTGAATTTAGTCAATTTCACTTTATAAAGGCCAAGTTGATTTGCCCCTATCCTGTGAAATGTATCTTTTTCCAGAATTAAATATGTTAACATAGTTATATTCTTCTTGACTTCAGGCTGTCTTTCAACTATCAGCTTCTATAACACTAAATTGGGTATCTCCTACTTAGCCAACATCTTTTTTTTTTTTTTTATTGTTGAGGATTCATTGAGGGTACAAGAAACCATGTTACCCTAATTGCATTTGTTGGGTAAAGTCCCTCTTACAATCGTGTCGTGCCCCCAAAAAGTGTGACACACACCAAGACCACACCCCCCTTGCTCCTTCTTAGCCAACATCTTAAACACTATTCCAACAGCTCTTTTTCTTTTTTTTTTTTTTTTGAGACAGAGCCTCAAGCTGTCGCCCTGGATAGATTGCAGTGGCATCACAGCTCACAGCAACCTCCAATTCCTGGGCTCAAGCGAGTCTCCTGCCTCTGCCTCCCAAGTAGCTGGGACTACAGGCGCCCGCCACAATGCCTGGCCATTTTTTGGTTGCAGCCGTCATCTTTGTTTGACGGGCCCGGGCTGGATTCGAACCCTCCAGCTCAGGTGTATGTGGCTGGCTCCTAGCCCTTTGAGCCACAGGCTCCGAGCCAGCTGTTTTTCTTTTAACACTCCACACACATCCCACTGTATTAGATGAACCTTTTTTCTTAGCTCATTTTAAAATTCTGGTTGTTTATCTTAGTGTTTCTGGCCCTTAATCTTTATTATTAGGTTGAGAAAATCCTTTTAATGTGGAAACCTACAATTTACATTTAAAAATTATGCTATTTGCCTTATAGTATGAATTAAAGAAATTTCCCCTAAATATGTTTTTGTGAAATGCATCCCCAAAGATGATTATTTATTTTGATGAAAATAAATCATTAATGTGGTATAGATTGGAGTTTCATAGGCCACCAATAAATGATTTCTTAGTTTACTTAAAGTTAAAAAAACAACTTGTATATTTTCAGTGTCAGATCTCCCCAGGTGAATTAGGATTTTACTCACTTGAACAAGATCAGACATTCTGAAAGCATCATTTTTCTTTTTTCTAAAGGAATAGAAGTTGGTGATGGATTTATTTGTCGACCAAGTTGATGGCAGCCTTTAGTGATGATACTTTTAATGCTTATCTGGTTAAGAAATATGACAAGAGCGCAGCCTTTCTGTTATTTCTAGGCCTCTTTTGGTTCTGGCAGGTAAAATGTGCCAAAAGAATCTGATTTGGGCTGTGATTTTGGAAGAGAAAAGGAATAGGGTAAGAAGTTTCAGTGGGAAGAGTACATGTTACTTGTATGTGTGTGCATGTGTGTGTCTGTAAACTGTGATCTTTTTCCAACATGTAATTTTGGTATCAAAATTATACTTCCTGAAGGCATTTTTGGATTTTGTACACCAAATATCTTACAGAGATACAAATTTGGCTAGTGTTTGTTGTCCCATGAGCCTAAAATGATGGTCCATGGGAGACACTCTTTAGATTGCCATGAGCCCATTCCATTTCTCAGAAGTAGTATTTGTATTTGTTTTTGTTTTGCTTTAAAGACATTAATTCTTTGTTCTTTTTTTAGTGTTAGCCTACCTTGGCAAATCCCTGGGAGGTAATTTGTCAAAAATACCAGAAGCATTGACATCTCTGGGAGGCTTTGTTGTGTTCACAGTTGCACTTTGATTATAAACAGTGATCGCCTTCATTTAAGAACCCTCTATAATTCTCTGCATGATTTTTATTTGGTGCAGTGCAAATCAGGAGAAAGGGAAGCTACTAAATTGATCTCCCCCCTCAGCCACCCCCTTCTACTCCATTTTTATCATTTTGGAATGCCAAAACGTGTTTTCAGTTGCTAATACCATTTTTAAATTCCCACTCTTGGGTTTTACCCAGTTATTGTAATATTAAAATGTAAGCCAAAATCTTTGTGTCAGCGGACTTTTACTGAGGTCCTTCTATGTACCAACCTCAAAACTAGGCCCTTGGAATACGAAGATAAATTAATGCATAGTCACTCCTTGAAAAAGTATCCCAAGACCTGCACCCTGGGGACAGTACCTGGCAGGAGGGATAGAGATGAGGAATGTACCCACTGGCCCCAGTGTGTCTGCTTGGGTTTTTCTGGGATATGGATGTCATTGGTTCAGAAAGCTACTGGATAGTTGTCTTAATTTAAGTAGTTTTGTGGCAAAATAGTCACTCCTGTACTTTTCAAAAGCTTTCAGAAATGGAGCACTTAAGTAAAAATAGTCTTTGAGTGAGAGTGTGTGTGTGTGTGTGTGTGCGTGTGTGTGCGTACCCAGCCACACCCTCTGTATATGTTTCGTGAACTTAGCCTGGAGACCCCAGTTTGAGCGTTGTTGGCTGACTTTCATGGTGACAAGGTCACTTCCCCCCTTAACAAAGTCACTTGAGAAAAAGTAAAAGGCTTACCTCTTTTGATCCCCCAATTTTTATGATATTTATATCAGCTATCACTAGGTTAAAAATAGTGTAGTATGCTAACTTTCATGTAAAAAGGGAGAAATATGAGATCATATGTTCATATTTACTTGACAGCCATAGAGAAACTGAAAGGATTAACCAATAATGATGGGAAACTGGGCAGATTAGTCACCATGTATCGCTTCATGTATTTAAAAAAAAAAAAAAAAACATTAAAACCTGGTCAACCAGTGGTATTAACACTTAATGCTTTGGTAGCATGGATTTTGAAACTTAAGTGAGTTTGTATTTTATGAGTTTTACTTGTTGAAATATGTTAGAAAACATCTCAAAAGATTCAGGGACGTAATTGAAGTCATATGGATGATTATTAAAGATTTGGCTATTGCAAGTTTCATTCTTTAACATCGCAAGTCACAGATGACATGTGCCTTACAGCATCTGTCTCGGTTAGCCCTGTGAGCGTCCACACATAGCTCTCTGTAGTCCAGATTTTGTTTCATTTTCTCCAGAGTACTTGGGAGCTGCCTGGGTTGTTTTTTGTGATGTGTCCAGCCTGCTTAGTATGCTCTGTGAATCTTGCACTAACTGCAAAATAATGCTCTGTGAGGATTATTTTTAAATGTCCTCTTTGCATTTTTGTTTTCTTCTCATTTATTGAGCACCTGCTGTTTGTCAGCTACAGTGTGGGGCCCTAAAACAGTGAAGATTGCAGATAATTGCCGTTTTTCCCAACACTCCGAATCCTCTATCCTCCCCCAACTCAATGTAACCTCCTACCTTAGGGAAGCGATTGAGCAATATCTGGCCTTTGGGTAACCCTGAATGTGATGAGGGCCAGGAAACAAGCCAGCTGTGTTCTCCAGACAACTCTGCTCCATCCTTCTCACCAGAGACCCTCCCGGGATACTGACCAATTAAGAAAAAACAAAGAGGAAAGCTTTGAATACATAATCCACCTATAGGGCCCTGCTCACTGTCAGTAGCCATCAAATAAAAAAGCTTATGGTACTTGTGAGCTGAATGTCTTTTCTAGAAAAGGAGGAAGTGGAAGACAGGGTGTGGGTGGGGTGGGTAGGAGGGGTGAGAGGAGGGTGAGAGTTCCTTGGGGTGAATGCACCAGCCTTTGCACCTCTGCCCCCAATTCTTTTCCCTGTCTTTCCATGGGCAGAGTAAACCTGCCCCTCCAAAGCTTGTTCTCCAAGGGCAGGAGAAAATGATGAGCACTGTGTCAGCCCAGCAACCTCTGGCCACAGGAGGAAAGGGAACCAGCCAGGTTCTTACAGATCCCTTAGGGAGCCTTTGAGAAGCAAGTTTAGCATTTGGGAAACTGATTTTTCTTTCTATAATCTCTCTCGGGCAGATATCATCGTCATAACTTTAAGATGTTAGCGCGAATAATTATGTACCTATTTCTAGCCTAGTGTGATAACTGTATTGCTGCTACATGAACTCCAGTTCAAAAGTTAGTCTAGACTGAAAAAAGGGCTTGGATCATCCAGCACTTCTTTTCCCATTACCCGAGTGCCTGGTCAGGGAGCTGCTTGGAGAAGCAGTGAGGTGTTGTGGGCAAAGCTTGGCTCTGGTATGAGACTTGTTTTCTATCCCCAGCTACATCCCTTTCCAACTGTATGACCTAGTGCAAGCCTAGAAGGCTTTTAGCTTCTCTAAGCCTCATTTTCCTGCTGGGCATATGGAAGTAATAACAGTACCAACTTTATAGGGTTCTTAGGCAGATTAAATGAGATATAGAATGTAAAGTACACCAAGTGGTGTCTGGTGCAAAGTAAATGCCTTAAAGAATGTTCCCTAGTACTGTTGCTTGCGATTTAAATCTACCCTTTCACCCTGTCTTTATAATAATTTATGATCTTTATGTCTTGTTCTAGTACCTGGCACATACCAGATGTTCATTAAAAGTCCAAATTGAATCTGCAAAACACTCAAACAAATTATACTGTAGTCTTTTTCCCTCTCATCAACTTTATTAAGAATTAGTTTATAGGCAATAAACTGCATCCATTTAAAGTATATGATTCAGTGAGTTTTAGCAATGTATATACCCTGAAGCAATCACCACAGTCTAAATGTAGAACATTTTCATCATCCCCAAAAGATTCCTTATACCCCTGGCAGTCCGTATCTCCTCTCCCCACAGCCCTAGGCACCACTCATCTGCTTTCCATAACCACAGATTAGGTTGCATCTTACAAAAGTGGAATCACACAGAATGTACTGTGTAGCGTCTGGCTCCTTTGACTCACATGGTGATTTTGAGATTCATCCGTGCTGAGTGTCTCAGCACACCTTCTTATCTTTTATTGCCAAGTAGTATTCCATCATATGGCTACGATACCATATTTCGTTTATCCATTCACAAGTTGATGAATGTTTGGGTTGTTGCCAATTTTTAGCAGTTATGAATAAAGCTTCTGAAAAATTTGCATGTATAGTCTCCGTGGGGACATGTTTTCATTTCTCTGGGGTCAATAGCTAGAAGTGGAATGACTGGGTCATATAACCGAGGTTTGTTTAACTTTTTAAGAAACTACAAACAATTATCCAAAATGGCGATATTAACACTATTTTACATTCCTGCCAGCAAAGTAGGAGAGTTCCAATTGTTTTGCATCCTTGGCAGCAATTGGCTATTGTCAGAATGTTATGTTTTTGCCATCCTTATATGTGTATAGTAGTAGCTTGTTGATATTTTAATTTATATTTTCCTGATGACTAATGATGGGTGATTGGCTATCTTTTCATGGGCTTATTGGCCATTTGTCTTTTTTAGTGAAGTCTCTGTTCAAATCTTTTGCCCATGTGAAAAAGTTAGGCTATTTTTTATGAAAGGTTAGTAAAAATATATTCAGGATACACGTATACTATGGTTTTAAATTAGATTTTGATGTGTGTTAATCTTGAATTCTTAATCTGAATATAAACCTCTCAAGAAAAAACATAGTTGCTTCTACCTAGTTTTTTTCTACAATGAATTTTATACCAGTTACGCTCATGGTCTAGTTCTTAGTAAGTGTATGTTAAATGATTCTGCTAAAAATCCACTTTTAAAGTTTCATATGGAGGTGTTAAATTTAAGACTAGGTTTTCTTTGGGGTCCTGCTAGAAAATGAGATGCTTTTTTAATTCTGTGGAGAAGAACCCTCTAATTATGTATTCTTTTCTTTGTTTAGTATGTTCGTTTAACTAGATCAAACTTTCCACTCTGAGGAAAATGTGTGTAGAATTTTTTTTTCTTTAAATGCAACAAGAAACCATTTGTATCATTTTTAAAATTTTGTTAAGGATAGTGAACGCTTTAGAGTCCCTCTCTCTTGTTTTTAAATTCTGAGACAAACTTCCCTTAAACTCAGCCTCACTCCATTCTCATTCTAATTTGGTGGTTTTGTTGTTACCAGTTTGGATCCTGACTTCCCTAAGCCCCTAAGGAGAAATTGTCTTATGTAAAATTTAGAGACTGGGAAATAAAAGCCTATAGAAGTTCACAGGTTTACCTGAAAGGAGCTGCTGAGGAACCTCGGTATGTTTCGGGAGGCCTGGGGATACTTGGCTTCCAGAACCTATTTGGAGATTGTTCCAACTAAATGCCAGTTTCTTGCCGACATATGTTTCAAAACCAAAAATATAAAACATAAGTTCACTCATGATTTCACACATGCCCTAGGTCTAGTAGTAGATTTTATTTCATTTACCCTTTATTCATTGTGTTGCCAAAGCCTTCAGGTCCGCTGTCGAGCGAGTTACTGCTTCCTGGTCTCTTGCTGTCTGGTCTGTGCATGACTCTCTTCTGTGCTCTGGTTGGGACTGAGCAGACCACAGCCACTTAAGGGTCAGCTGAGAGTGTTCTTTTTGCTTTAGTCGAGGACGTTCCGTGAAAGGAAACCAAGTTCTATTAGACAGGATGTCCTGTGATTCCCTTAGTTGACTACGGCCAAGGATGTGACTTTTTTTTTTCCAATTGCTTACTTTCTTTCCTGTTAACAAGGGAGCCAGATTGTATTGTCCACTTGGGGTTTAGGACTCTAACTGGCAAACAACTAAGGTCCTCCTCACCCCCAAATCACCTGAAGACCTACACATTGGAAGAACCATCCACGTCTTTTCATGTACACCAACAATAATTTGATCATTGTTAACATTTAAATGGCCATTAGTTCTATGTCTTGAAATAATAACCAATCAAAGAAGAGGGGAAATGACCCAAGAAGTTGTTCTTTTTTTTTTTTTTTTTATGTTTTTTTTTTTTAATAATTTTATTGAATCATAATTATGTACATTGGTGCAATCACAGGGCACGATTCATATACATTCAGAAATATTTTGATCATACTGTTACAGATATCCTTCGTGGCATTTCCTTGATCACTATATAAAG
>CAUYON010078293.1:0-16341 GCA_963573935.1 Arctocebus calabarensis | reverse complement strand
CTTTGGTTGTTGTCTCCTTGACTGTACAGAAGCTTTTCAGTTTAATTAAGTCCCATTTGTTTATTGTTGCAGTTGTTGCTATTGCCATGGCAGTCTTCCTCATAAAGTCTTTCCCCAGGCCAATATCTTCCAATGTTTTTCTGATTCTTTCTTTGAAGATTATTGTTGTCTCGTGCCGTAAATTTAAATCCTTTATCCATCTCGAATCAATCCTTGTGAGGGGAGAAAGGTGCATATCCAGTTTTAGTCTTTTACATACGGATATCCAATTCTCCCAGCACCATTTATTGAATAGGGAGTCTTTCCCCCAGTGAACACTCTTCTTTGGTTTATTGAAGATTAGACAGATGTAAGTTGTTGGTTTCATTTCCAGGTTTTCTATACGATTCCAAGTCTCTATGTCTCTATTTTTGTGCCAGTACCATGCTGTCTTGACCATTATGGCCTTGTAATACTGCCTAAAATCTGGTATGGTGATACCTCCAGCTTTGTTTTTATTCCTAAGAAGTGCCTTAGCTATACAGGTTTTTTTCTGGTTCCATAGAAAGTGCAGAATCATTTTCTCCAGGTCTTGAAAGTAGGATGTTGGTATTTCAATAGGGATGGCATTGAATCGGTAAATTGCTCTGGGAATTATAGACAATGTTAAAGAATTTTATCAAACTTTCAAAGAAGAGTTTATTCCTATACTAAAGAAAGTATTCCAAAAAATTGAGGAGGAAGGAATCCTCCACAATACCTTCTATGAAGCAAACATCACCTTAATACCAAAACCAGGTAAAGACCCAACTAAAAAGGAGAACTTTAGACCAATTTCACTAATGAATATTGATGCAAAAATTCTCAACAAAATCTTGGCCAAGAGATTACAGCTTATCATCAAAAAAGTTATACATCAATATCAAGTAGGTTTTATCCCAGGGATGAAGGGTGGGTTTAATATTCAAAAGTCCATCAACGTTATTCACCATATCAACAGAAGCAGAACCAAGGACTATATGATCCTCTCAAAAGATGCAGAAAAAGCATTTGATAAAATCAAGCATCCTTTTCTAATTAGAACACTGGGGAGCATAAGTATAGGTGGCACATTCCTTAAAGTGATAGAGGCTATCTATGAAATACCCACAGCTAATATTTTACTGAATGGAGTAAAATAAAAGCTTTTCCTCTTAAAACTGGAACCAGACAAGGTTTTCCTCTGTCTCCATGCTATTCAACATAGTGCTGGAAGTTTTAGCCAATACAAGTAGAGAATTCAAGAAAATAAAGGGCATACAGATGGGTGCAGAGGAGGTCAAACTCTCCCTTTTCCTGGTGATATGATCTTATACTTAGAGAACCCCAAAGACTCTACTACTAGACTCCTGGAAGTCATCAAAGAATACAGTAATGTCTCAGGATATAAAATCAATGTCCACAAGTCAGTTGCCTTTGTATATGCCAACAACAGTCAAGATGAGAGGTTAATCACAGATACAACTCCCTTCACCATAGCCTCGAATAAAATGAAATACTTAGGAATATACTTGTCAAAAGAGGTAAAAGACCTGTATAAAGAAAATTATGAAAATTTAAGAAAGGAGATAGTAGGGGACTTTAATAAATGAAAGAAACTACTATGCTCATGGCTGGGAAGAATCAACATTGTTAAATGCCTGGGTCATCATCTTTAAGCTTAACCTTAGCAACTTCTCCCTGATGCCATAATCGGTGTTGCTCTGTGTTACCATCTTCCTCCTGACATGAACTTAATCTTAGTGACTTCCTCCTGACATCATAATGGGTGTTGCTGTGGATTACTGTCTTTAAGCTTAACTTTAGTAACTTCTTGTTGACATCAGAAATTGTGTTTACCTGGGTTACCATCTTTAAGCTTTCCTTAGTAACTTCTTCCTAACATCACAATGGTTGTTACCCTGGTTACCATCTTTAAGCTTATACATTGAGGACTTTCTCCTGACACAATAATGAGTGTCGTCTTGGCTTATATTCTTCCTTCTGACAGGACAATGACTGTTGCCATAGGTTACATATTTAAGGTTAATCTTAGTCACTTCCTCCTAACATCAGAATGGGTCTAGCATTAGCTTACCAACTTTAAGCTTAACTTTAGTGAATACCTCCTGACACCACAATGGATGTTGCCCTGGGTTACCACCTTGCTCCTGACATTACAATGGGTTATGCCCTAGGTTATCATCATTATGCTTAACCTTAGTGACTTCCTCCTGACACCACAAGGGGTGTTGCCCTGGATTATATTCTTTATTCTTAACCTTAGTGACTTCCTCCTGACATCACAATGAATGTTGTCCTGTGTTACTATCTTCCTCCTGACATCACAATTCATGTTGCACTTGGTTACCATCTTTAAGCTTAACCTTAGTGACTTCCTCATGATACCACAAAGGAAGTCTCCCTGTGTTAACATCTTCTTCCTGTCTTTACAATGGGGGTTGCCCTGGGTTACCAACTTTCTCATGACCTCACAATGGAGTTTTTCCTGGGTTACAATTTTCATCCTGACATAAGAATGTTTGTTGTTGTGGGTTACTGTCTTTAAGCTTAACCTTAGTGACTTCTTCCTAACACCACATTGGGTGTTGCCCTGTGTTACCTTCCTTAAGGTTAACCTTTATGATGTTCTCCTGACTTCACAATATTTGTTGCCCTGGGTTACCGTCTTCCTCCTGAAATCGCAATGGGAGTTTCTCTGTATTACCATCATTTAGTTTAACATTAGTGATTTCCTCCTGACGTCACAATGGTTTTTTCCCTGGTTTAACATCTTTAACCTTAACCTTAGTGACTTACGCTTGACATCACAATGGTTGTTGCCATGGGTTACCATTAATCTCCTCACATCACAATGGGTGTTGACTGGATTACCATGTTTAAGCTTAACCTTAGTGACTTCCTCCTGACATCACAGTGGTGGTTGCCCTGGATTATATTCTTTAAGCTTAAACTTAGTGACTTCCTCCTGATATCACAATTGTTGTTACCCTGGGATATGATCTTTGTCCTGACATCACGTGTGGTGCCGTGGGTTACCGTCTTTAAGATTAACCTTAGTGACTTTCTCCTGCCATCACGATTAATGTTGCCATGGGTTATCATCTTCCTCCTGACATCACAATTCGTGTTGCCCTTGGTTACCATCTTTAAGCTTAACCTTAATGACTTCCTTCTGTCACAATAATGAGTGTTGTCCTGGATTACCATCTTCCTCCTGACATTAAAATGAGTGATGCCCTAGGTTACCACCATTAAGCTTAACATTAGTGACTTCCTCCTGACACCACAATGGGCCTTGCCCTGTGTTACCATCTTCCTCCTGACATCACAATGGGTGTTGAGTTGGGTTACATTCTTTAGGCTTAACCATACTGACGTCCTGCTGACAGCACAATGGTTGCTGCCCTGGGATACCATCTTCTTCCTAACATCACAATGAATGTTGTCCTGTGTTAGTCTCTTCATTCTGACATCAGAATGTGTGTTTTGCTGTAGTTTACCGTTACCATCTTTAAGCTTAACCTTAGTGCCTTTCTCATAACATCACAATGGATTTTGCCATGGGTAACATTCTTCCTCCTGACATCACAGTTGTTGTTGTGCTTGGTTACCATCTTTAAGTTTAATCTTAGTGACTTCCTCCTGACACCACAATGGATGTTGCCCTGTGTTAACATCTTCCTCCTGACATCACAATGGGGGTTGCCCTGGGTTACCATATTTATGTTTATCCTTAGTGACTTGCTCCTGACATCACAATGATTGTTTCCATAGGCTACCGTGTTCCTCCTGATATTGAAATAGATGTTGCCATGGGTTACCATCTTCCACCTGACATCACAATGTTTGTTGCTGTGGTTTACCATCTTTAAGTTTAACTTTAGTTACTTTCTCCTGACACAATGGGTGATGCCCTGGGTTACCATCTTCCTCCTGACATCACAATTCGTATTGCCCTTGGTTACCAGCTTTAAGTTTAACTTTAGTGACTTCCTCCTTTTATAACTATGGGTGTTGCCCTGGGTTACCATCTTCCTCCTATAATCACAGTGGGTGATGACCTATTTTTTCCCTTTTTTATTGTCTTCATTATTAAATCATAGCTGTGTACAATAGTGCAATCAAGGAATACAATGTGCTGGTTTCATATACAATCTTAACTATTTTCATCAAACTGATTAAAATAGCCTTCCTGGCATTTGCTCAGTTATTATATGAAGACATTTGTATTCTGCATTTAGAAAGGTTTGCCTGTACCCTTCTAAGATGCACCATAGGTGTGGCCCCACCAATTACCCTCCCTCCACCCCAACCTCCCCCTCCCCTCCCTACCCTTGTCCCTTGCCCCATATTCTTGTGCTATAGTTGGGTTATACCCTTCATATGAAAGCTATAATTTAGCTTCATAGTAGGGCTGAGTACATTGGATACTTTTTCTTCCATTCTTGAGATACTTTGCTAAGAAGAATATGTTCCAACTCCATCCATGTAAACATGAAAGAGGTAAAGTCTCCATCTTTCTCTAAGGCTGCATAGTATTCCATGGTATACATGTACCACAATTTATTAGTCTATTAGTGGATCAATGGATACTTAGGTTTCTTCCATGACTTAGCAATTATGAATTGGGCTGCGATGAACATTCTGGTACAGATGTCTTTGTTATAATGTGATATTTGGTCTTCTGGGTATATATCTAGTAAAGGAGTTATAGGATCAAATGGCAGGTCAATTTTTAGATCTCTAAGTATTGTCCAAACATCCTTACAAAAGGAACATATTAGTGTGCATTCCCACCAGCAGTGTAGAAGTGTTGCCTTTTCTCCACATCCACGCCAACATCTCTGGTTTGGGGATTTTGTTATATGAGCTAATCTTACTGGAGTTAGGTGATATCTCAAAGTAGTTTTGATTTTCATTTCTCTGATGATTAAGGATGGTGAGCATTTTTTCATATGTCTGTAGGCTGTGCACCTGTCTTCTTTAAGCTTAACCTTATTGACTTCTTCCTTATCCCACAATGAATGTTGCCCTTTGTTACCATCTTCCTCCTGACATCATAATGCGTGTTACCATGGATTACCATCTTTAAGCTTAACCATAGTGACTTTCTCCTGAAATCTCAATGAGTGTTGCCTTGGGTTACCATCTTTCTCCTGACATCACAATGTGTATTGATGTAAGTTACCATCTTAAAGCTTAACATTAGTGACGTCCTCCCAACATCACAATGGGTATTGCCCTGGGTTACCCTCTTCTTCCCAACAGCACATTCGGTGTTGTACTCGGTTATCATTCTTTTGCTTAAACTTAGTGACTTCCTCCTGACACCACAATGGGTGTTGCCATGGATTACCATTTTAAGCTTAACCTTAGTGACTTCCTCTTGACACCATAATGTGTATTTCCCAGGATTACCATCTTTAGGCTTAACATCAACGACTTCCTCCTGACATCACAAAGGGTGTTGCCATGGGATACCATATTTAAGCTTAACCTTAGTGACTTCCTCCTGACATCACAATGTTTGTAGCCCTGGGTAACTGTCTTTAAGCTTAATTTCAGTGTCTTCCTCCTAACATAACAATGGATGGTTCCCTGGGTTACCATCTTAAACCTTAACCTTAGTGACTTCCTCATGACATCACAATGGGTGATACCCTGGGTAACCGTCTTAATGCTTAAGCTTAGTCAATTAGTCCTGACGTCACAATGGTTGTTGCCCTGGGTTACCATCTTCCTCCTGACATCACAATGGGTGTCCAACTTGCTTACCGTCATTAGGCTTAACCTTTGTGACTTCTTTCTGACACCATCCTGGGTGTTGGCCTGGGATACCATCCTTAAGTTTAACCTTAATAACTTCCTCCTGACATCACAAAGGGTGTTGCACTGGTTTACTGATTTTAAGCTTAAACCTAGTGACTTCCTCAAGATCACCTCATATCACAATGAGTATCACTGAGCCTTATTGTCTTACACTTCAACCTAGTGATTTCCACCTGAATTCAGAATGGGTGTTGCTCTGGGTTCCCATCTTTAAGCTTAACATTATGATTTCCTCCTGACATCACAATGAGTGTTGCCCTGGATTACCGTCTTTAAGCTTAAATGTAATGACTTCCTTCTGACGTCACTTTGGGTGTTGGCCTCAGTTAACATCTTCCTCCTGATTTCACAATGTGAATTGCATTTCCCTGGGTTACCATTTTTTTTTTTTTACTTGCTCCTCAGTTTTATTTGATTTGATTTTTTTTACAATTTTATTAAATCATAATTGTGTACATTAGTGCAATCATGGTGCACAATGTGCTGACTTCATATACAATCTGAAATATTTTGGTCAAACTGTTAAACATAGCCTTCATGACATTTTCTTAATCACTATATGAAGACATTGATATTCTACATTTAATAAGTTTCACCAGTAACCTTCTAAGATGCACTGTAGGTGTGATCCCACCGATTGCCCTCCCTCCACCCATCCTCACCCCTCCCCTCCCTTGCCATTCATTCCTATAATTCCTTTATTAGTTATATATCCAGAAGACCAAAAATCACATCATAATAAAGATATATGTACCAGAATGTTTATTGCAGCCCAATTCATAATTGCTAAGTCGTGGAAGAAGCCCAAGTGCCCATCAACCCACGAATGGATTAATAAATTGTGGTACATGTATACCATGGAATATCATGCAGCCTTAAACAAAAATGGAGACTTTACCTCTTTTATGTTTACATGAGCTGGAACATATTCTTCTTAGCAAAGTATCTCAAGAATAGAGGAAAAATTATCCAATGTACTCAGCCCTAACATGAAGCTAATTTATAGCTTTCATATGAAGGCTAAAACCCAATTATAGCACAAGAATACTGAGTTACCATTTTTAAGCTTAACCTTAGTGCCTTCCTACTGACATCACAATGGGTAGGGCCCACTTTTAACATCTTTAAGCTTAAACTTATTGGGTGTTGCCCTGAGTTACCATCTTCCTCCTGAAATAACAATGTTTGTTGCCGTGCATTACCATCTTTAAGTGTAACCTTACTTACTTCCCCTTAAAAACATAATGGGTGTTGACCTTGGTTATTGTCCTTAAGCTTAAAATAAGTGACATCCTCCTAACTTCACAATAGTTGTTGTCCTGGGTTACCATATTCCTCATGACATCACAATGGCTTTTGCTCTGGGTTACCATCTTTCTCCTGACATCACAATGGGTGTTGACCTATGTTACCATTTTTACCTTAATATTTGTGACTTCCTCTTAACATCACAATGGGTGTTGCCCTGGTTATCATCTATAAGCTTATACCTCTGTGACTTCCTCCTGATACAACAATGGCTGTTGTCTGGGGTTGCCATCTTCTTTCTGACATCACAATAGGTGTTCTCTTTGGTTATCATCTTCCTTCTGACATCACAATGTGTTTTGCCCTGAGGTATCATCTTTAAACTTAATCTTAGTGACTTTCTCTTGCCATCACTATAGTTGTTGCCCTGGGTTATCATCTTCCCCCTTTCATCAAAATTTGTGTTGCCCTTGGTTACCATCTTTATGCTTAACCTTAGTAACTTCCTCCTGTCACAACAATGGGTGTTGCCCATGGTTACCATCTTCCTAGAGACCTCACAATGGGTGATGCCTTAGGTTGGCATCCTTAATTTTAACCTTACTGACATCCTCCTTACATAACAATGGATGTTGCCCTGTGTTACCATCTTCCTCCTGACATCATAATGCATGTTATCATGTGTTACCATCTTTAAAACGAACTATGTTGACTTTCTCCTCACATCCAAATGGATGTTGCCCTGTGTTATCATCTTCCCACTGACACCACACTGGGTGTTACGGTCTTTGAAGTTAACCTTAGTGACATCCTGCTGACATCACAATAAGTGTTGCCCTGGATTACCATCTTCCTCATAACATCACAATCGGTGTTTCTCTGGGTAAATATCTTCATTCTGACATCACAATGGGACTTCCCCTTGGATATCATTACTAAGCTTAACATTAGCGACTTCCTCTTGACATCACAATGACTGTTGCTCTGGCTTACTATCTTCCTCCTGATATCACAATGGTTGCTACCCTGGGTTACCATCTTTAGGGCTTAACCTTAGTGTCTTCCCCTTGACCTGGGTTGCCGTTTGTAAGCTCAACCTTAGTGACTTCATCCTGATATTACAATGGATGTGGCCCTGTGTTACCATCTTTAAGCTTAAGCTTAGTGATTTCCTCCTGAAATCACAATGGGTGTTGCACTGGGTTACAATCTTTAAGCTTAAATGGAGTGACATCCTCCTGACATCACAATGGATGTTTCTCTGGGTTATCATTTTTAAACTTAACCTTACAGACTTCAGTTTGACATCACAATGATTGTTGCCCTGGGTTGCTATCTTCATCCTGACATCACAATGGTTGTCTCCCTGGATTACCATCTTTAAGCTTAACCTTAGTGACTTCCTCCTGACATCACAGTGGGTGATGTCCTGAGTTACCATGTATTAGCTTAACATTAGTGACTTCCTCCTGACATCACAGTGGGTGTCACCCTGTGTTACCATCTTCCTGAACATAACAAGGGGTGTTGCATTGGTTACCGTCTGCAAGTTTAACCTTAGTGACTTCCTTCCTCCTAACACCAGAATTGGTGTAGCCCTGGGTTACCATATTTAAGCTTAACGTTAGTACCTTCCTTCTGACATCACAATGGGTGTTGCACTGGGTTACCATCTTTAAGCTTAAATGTAGTGACATCTTCCTGACATCCCCGTGGGTATTTTGCTGGGTTACTATCTTTAAGCTTAAACTTAGTGACTTCCTCCTGACATCACAATGGGTGTTTCTCTGAGTTGTCATTTTAAACTCAACTTTACTGACCTCTGCTTGACATCACAATGATTGTTGCCCTGGGTTTCTATCTTCATCCTGACATCACAATGTTTGTCATCCTCAGTTACTATCTTTAAGCTTATACTTAGTGACTTCCTCCAGATATCACGATGGATTTTGCCCTTGTTTACCCTTTTTAAGCTTAACCTTAGTAAGTTCCTCCTGACATCACAATGGTTGCTGCCCTGGGGTACCATCTTCTTCGTGACATCACACTCTTTGTAGCCCTGGGTTACCATTTTAAAGCTTAACCTTAATGACTCCCTCCTCACATAACAATGGGTATTGCCCTGGGTTACCATTTTTAAGCTCAACCTTAGTGACTTACTCATGACATCACAATGGGTGTTGCCTTGGGTTGCTGTGTATAAGCTTAAACTTACTGAGTTCCTTCTGACGTCACAATGGGTGTTGGCCTGTGTTACCATCGTCCTCCTGAGTTCACAATGTGGGTCGCTCTTGGTTACTTTTTTAAGCTCAAACTTAGTGACTTCCTCCTGACATCACAATGGGTGTGGCCCTGTGTTACCATCTTTAAGCTTAACCATACTAACTTCCTCCTTACTTCACAATGGATGTTGCCATGTTACCATCTTCCTCCTGACATCACAATGTGTCTTACAATGGGTAACAGTCTTTAACTTTAACCGTAGTGACTTTCTCCTAACATCACAAGGGGTGCTGCCCTCAGTTACCATCTTCCCCTGACACCACAATTGGTGTTACACTGGATTACCGTCTATAAGCTTAACCTTAGTAACATCTTCCTGAGATCACAATGGTTGTTGCCCTGGGTTACCATGTTCCTCATGAAATCATAACAGGTGTTGCCCTGTGTAACCATCTTCTACCTGACATCACAATGAGTGTTGCCCTAGAACCATCTTTAATCTTACCTTTAGTGACTTCTTCATGACATCACATTTGGTGTTGCCCCTGGGTTACCATCTTAAAGCTTAACAATAGTGATGTCCTCCTGACATCACATTTGGTGTTGCTCTTGCTTAACCTTAGTGACTTCCTCCTGACGTCACAAAGGGTGTTGCCCTGGGTTACTCTTTTTAAGCTTAAACTTAGTGACTTCCTTCAGACTTCCTGATATCACAATGGGTGTTGCAGTACGTTACTGTCTTTAAACGTAAGCTTAGTGACTTCCTCCTCATATCAAGATGGATATCGCCTTGGGTTACCGTATTTTGCTTAAATTTAGTGACTTCCTCGTTACCTCTTGACATCAAGATGAGTGTTTCCCTGGGATACCATCTTTAAGCTTAACCTTAGTGACTTCCTCCTGACACCACAATGGATGTCACCCTAGGTTACAATCTTTAAGCTTACCTTCCTATCATCCTTCTGACATCACAATCACAATGGGTGTTGCTCTGGGGTACCATCTTTAAGCTTCACCTTACTGACTTCTTCCTGATGTCACAATTGGTGTTGCCCTGAGTTACTATCTTCCTCTGACATCACAGTGGGTGTTACCCTGGGTTACCATCTTTCAGATTATCTTTAGTGATGGTTTCCTCACATCACAATGGGTGATTCCCCGGGTTACCATCTTCCTCCTGACATCACAATTGTTGTTGCCCTTGGTTACCATCTTTAGGCTTAACCTTAGTGACTTACTCCTGAGGTCACAAAGGGTGTTGCCCTGGGATACCATCTTTAAGCTTCACTTCAGTGACTTTCTCCTCATGTCACAATTGGTGTTTCCCTGGGTTACCATCTTCCTCCTGACATCACAGTGGGTATTGCACTGGGTTATCATGTATAAGTTTAACTTTAGTGACTTCCTCCTGACATCACAGAGGGTGCTGTCCTGGGTTTCTGTCGTAAAGATTAACCTCAGTGACATCCTCCCAACATCAGAGTGGGTGGTGCTCCTGGGTTACCATATTTAAGTTTAAACTCAGTGATGTGCTCCTGACGTCACTGTTAGTTCTGCCCTGGCTTACCATCATTAAGCTTAATCTCAGTGACATCCTTCTGATGACACGGTGGGAGTTGCCTAAGTTGCCATAATTAAGCTTAACCTCAATGACGCCATCGTGACTCTACTGTTGGTGTTGGCCTGGGTTACCATCCTTAAGCTTAACCTTAGTGATGTCCTCCAGACTTCACAATGGCTGTTGTTCAAGGTTACCATCTTCCTCATGACATCACAATTGGTGTTGTCCTGGATTACGATCTTCCTGATGACATGACAATGGCTATTGCCCTGCATTACCATCTTTTAGCTTAACCTTAGTGATTTCCACTTGACATCAAAATGATTGTTTCTGTGGTTTACCATTATCTTCCTGACATCACAGTAAGTGTTGCCCTGGGTTGTCATCTTTAAGCTTATCATTAGTGACTTCCTCCTGACCCCACAAGTGATGTTGCCCTGTGTTAACATATTTCTCCCTGGGTTGTCATCTTTAAGCTTAACATTAGTGACTTCCTCCTGACACCACAAGGGATGTTTCCCTGTGTTAACATCTTTCCCTGACATCACAATGGTGTTTTACCTTTGTTAGCATCTTTCTAGTGACATCACTTTGGATGTTTCCATGGGTTTCCATCTCCCTGATGACAAGACAATGAGTGTTGCCCTGTGTTATGATCTTTACACTTAACCTTAGTGACCTCCACTTGACATCACAGTGGTTGTTTCCCTGGCTTAACATTCCCCTCCTGACATCCCAATGGGTGTTGCCCTGGGTTATCATCTTTTATCTTAACCTTAGTGACTTGCTCCTGACATCACAATGGTTGTTTCACTAGGCTACCATCTTTCTCCTAACATCACAATAGCTGTTACCATGGGATATCATCTTCCACCTGACATCACAATGTGTGTTACCATGGGTTATCATCTTTAAGCTTAACTTTAGCGAATTTCTTCTGACGTCACAATGGGTGTTGCCCTGTGTTTCCATCTTCTTCCTGCCATCACAATGGGTGATGCCCTAGGTTACTATCTTTAAGCTTAATACTAGTGATTTCCTCCTGACATCACAGTGGGTGATGTTCTAGGTTACCTTTAAGCTTAAACTTAGTGAGTCACTCCTTACACAACAATGGATGTTGCCTGGTGTTACAATCTTTCTCCTGACATCACAATGCAAGCTACCGTAGGTTGCCATCTTTAAGCTTTATGATAGTGACTTTCTCCTCATACCACAATGGATGTTTCCCTCAGTTACCATCTTCCTCCTGACATCACAATGGGTGTTACCCTGAGTTTCTGATGTTAAGCTTAACCTTAGTGACAACTTCTGGACATCACAATGGGTGTTGCCCTGGGTTACCATTTTCATCCTGACATCACAATGTGTGTTGCCCTTGATTACCTTCTTCCTCCTGACATAACAATATTTGTTGCCGTGGGTTACCACCTTTAAGCTTAACCTTAGTGACTTCATCCTAACACCACAATGGGTGTAGCCCTGGATTATCATCCTTAAGTTTAACCTTAGTGACGTCCTCCTGACTTCACAATGGTTGTTGCCTTGAGTTACCATATACCTCATGACATCAGAATAGGGGATAAAGTGGGTTACTATCTTCCTGCTGACATCGCAATGGGTATTGCCCTTTGTTTGTATCTTTAAGCATGACATTAGTGACTTACTCATGACATCACAATTAGTGTTGCTCTAGGTTACCATCTTACTCCTGACATCACAATGGGTGTTGCCCTGGGTTACCATGTTCCTCCTGACAACACAAGAGGTGTTGCCTTGGGTTACCATCTCCCTCCTGACATCACAATGTGTGCTGCCATGGGTTAACGTCTTTTACCTTAGTGACTTCCTCCTGACATCAAAATGGGTGTTGCCCTGGGTTACAATCTTCCTCCTGATATCACAATGGGTGTTGCACTGGGTTACCATTTTTTAGCTTAACCTTAGTGACGTCCTCCTGACAGCACAATGGGGGTTGCCTTTGGTTACCATCTTAAAGATTAAGCTTAATGACTTCCTCTTGACACCACAATGGGAATTGCCCTGGGTTACCATCTTTAAGCTTAACTTTAGTGACTTCCTCCTGACATCAAAATTGGTGTTGCCCTGGGTTACAATTTTCCTCCTAACATCACAATGGGTGTTGCACTGGGATACCATTTTTAAGCTTAACCTTAGTGACATCCTTCTGACACCACAATGGGTGTTGTCCTCGACTGCTGTCTTTAAGCTTAACCCGAGAGATTTCCTCTTGACACAACAATGAGTTTTGCCCTATGTGACCATCTTTAAGCTTAACTTTAGTGACTTCCTCCTGACACGACAATTAGTGTTGCCCTCACGTACTGTCTTTGAGCTTAACCTTAGTGACTTTCTCCTTCCATCATAATGGGTGTTGCCCTCAGGTACTGTCTTTAAGATTAACCTGAGTGACATCTTCCTGATGGTACAGTGCATGCTGACCTGCATTAACAGCTTTAGCTTAACCTCAGTGATATCCTCCTGATGCTACAGGGCGTACAGCCCTGGGTTACCATCATTAAAGTTAACCTCAGTGACCTCCTCCTGTTGTCACATTCGGTGCTTCCCTGGGTTACCATCTTTAATCTAAACCTCAGTGACGTCCTCCTGACTCCACAGAGGCTGTAGCCCTGCTTAAACATACAGAAGCTTCACCTCAGTGACGACAAAGTGATGCAACAGTGGGTGGTGCCCTTGGTTACTGATGTTAAACTTAAAATAAGTAACGTCAAGTTTAACCTCAGTGATGTCATTGTGACGTCATAGAGGATGCTATCCTGTTATACCTTTTATAACCTTAACCTCAGTGATGTCCTCGAGACTCCACAGGGTGTGCTAGCTTGGGTTCCCATCTTTAATCTTAACCTCAGTGACGTCCTCCAGATGACACAGGGAGTGGTGTTCTAGGTTACCATCTCTAAGCTTAATCTCAGTTACATACTCTTGATGCCACAGAGGGTGCAGCCGTGGGTTACCATATTTAAGTTTAACCTCAGTGACATCCTCTTGATGCCACAGGGAGGGCTGCCCTTGGTTACCATATTGTACTTAAGCTCAGTGACGTCTTCCTGATGCCACAGTGGGTGCTGTCCTGGATTACCATCTTTAAGCTTATCCTCAGTGACATCCTCCTAATACCACAGTGGGTGTTGCCCTGGGTAACCATTCTTAAGTTTATCCTCCGAGACATCCACGCATAACCTCAGTGACATCCTCCTGATGCCAAAGGAGGTGCAGCCCAGGGTTACAGTCTTTAAGCTTAACTTCAGTGATGTCCTCGTTAAGGCACTGTGGGTGTCGCCCTGGGCTACCATCGTTAAGCTTAACGTAAGTGACCACCAGCTTAACCTCAGTGACGTGATTGTGACGTCATAGTGGATTTTACCCTGATATACCATTTTTAGGCTTAAACTCAGTGAGGTTCTTGAGATGCCACGGGAGTGCTAGCCTGGGTTACCATCTTTAATTTTAACCTCAGTGATGTCCTCCAGACAACACAGGGGGTAGTGTTCTGTGTTACTGTCTTTAAGCTTAACCTCAGTGACATACTCTTGACGCCACAGGGGATGTGACCCTTGGGTACCGTAGTTAAGCTTAACCTCAGGGACATCATCCTGATGCCACAGTGGGTGTTGCCCTGGGTTACCACCATTAATCTTAAGCTCTGAGATGTCAAGCTTAACCTCAGTGACATCATTGTGATGGTACAATGGGTGTAACGTTACCCTGGTTTACCGTTTTTAAGCTTAACCTCAGAGACATCCGCCAGACGCCACAAAGGATACCGTCCTGGGTTTCCGTCTTTAAACTTAACCTCAGTGATGTCCTCCAGAATCCATGGTGGGTGCTGCCCTGGGATACAGTCATTAAGCTTAACATAAGTGACGTCCTCCTAACGCCATTATGGGTGCTGACCTGTTTTACCGTGTTGAAGCTTAATCTCAGTGATGTCCTCCTGACACCACAGTGTTTTATTCCCTGGGTTACTGTCATTAAGCTTAACCTCAGTGACGTCCACCTAATGCAACTGTGGGTGCTGTCCTGGATTATAGTCTTTAAACTTAACATCCATAACGTCCTCCTGATGCCACAGTGGTTGCTGCCCTGGGTTACTGTCTTTAAGCTCAACCTTAGTGATATCCTCCTGACATCACATTTGGTCTTTCCATGAGTTACCATCTTTTTTTGCATTTGAAATTGTGCTTTATTTTTCCAACCCCAACATGACTGGGACCTCAGTTTTAAGGTGTTTAGGGGATCTCCTTGACTGAGAGGGGTCCGTTTAGGTAGGAGAGGACTTAGGATTTTATTTTTAGTTCACAGGCTAATAAAAGTTTATAAAAAATGAATGATCAATGGTCTGAACGTTTTAGGAATGCTCACAATCTGCATAGCTGTCATAAGGTTGGTGCAGAAGTGCTGTGAAGATGAAGATGGCTCTTTGGACTATAGGCTGCAGCCAGCACTGAGGACACCAGCAGAACAGCACGATATGAATTAAGTCCTAGGAGCTTCTGCTGGGTCTCATGCCCTAACCCACATCGTCTGGATACAAATGGTTCCCAAGACCCAAGTCACAGCTGTAGAAATCCTGGCTTTGTCTCCGTCCATGGCCGCAGGGCCTTAAGACCTAGTCCTTCACTTGTTTATTAACTGATAAATTCTTTTTTTTTATTGTTGGGGATTCATTCAGGGTAAAAGAAACCATGTTACACTGGTTGCATTTGTCGGGTAAAGTCCTTCTTACAATCGTGTTTTGCCCCCAAAAGGTGTGGCACACACCCAGACCCCAAACCCTCGCTCCTTCCCTCTCTCTGCTCTTCCTTTCCCCACCACTCCCTCATTCTTTCTCTCTCTGCTCTTCCCTTCTCTCACCCCCACTGTGTCAATAATTGTCCTCTTATCAAACTTGAGTACATGGGATTCATGCTTCTCATTTCTTGTGATGCTTTACTAAGAATAATGTGTTCCACTTCCATCCAGGTTAATACAAAGGCTGTAAAGTCTCCATTTTTTTTAATGGCTGAATATTATCATAGTGTACATATGCCATAGCTTGTGAATCCATTCCTGGGTTGGTGGGCATTTAGGTTGTTTCCAGTTTTTTGTGATCATAAATTGAGCTGCAATAAACAGTCTAGTGCAAGTGTCTTTATGATAAAATTATATTTTTTCTTTCTAAGTAGATGCCTAGTAATGGGATTGCAGGATCAAATGGGAGGTCTAGCTTGAGTTCTTTGAGAGTTCTCCATACTTCCTGCCAAAAACGTTTTATCAGTTTGCAATCCCACCAGCAATGTAAAAGTGTTACCTTCTCTCCACATCCACGCCAGCATCTGCAGTTTTGAGATTTTGTGATGTGGGCCATTCTCACTGGAGTTAGATGGTATCTCAGGGTGGTTTTGATTTGCATTTCTCTAATAATTAGGGATGATGAG